>JAEMOT010001709.1:0-46056 GCA_019297695.1 Apostasia ramifera | reverse complement strand
ATATTTTATAATATTTTAAAATTTAAAAAATATATTAAATACTTGAAATTTTAAAAAAATAATATATATTTAATATTTATTATTTTTAATTTAAATATGTAATATTTTTATTTAATTTTTAGAAAGTTTATGTGAATAATTTCGTGCAATTCATGCACGAGTACAATGCTAGTTTTAATAAAAGATAGATTTTTATTTAGAAAAATTTATATCTATCACCTCAAAGAAAGTTTTTTTTACAAGCGACATCGATCCCTTAAATCAAATATCTATATGTAGCACCTTCTAAGTCCAATATTTACAGACAACACCCTCACTTAAACTTCTGTTTGAGAGTATCGTCTGTAAATATTGAACTTAAGGGATGGCACCTATAAAAAAGACTTATTTAGTGGCGACAGATTTAAATTTCCCTTTTATTTATTACTCTGCTAAATCTAATACATCCCTTCGTAGCGGTAGCACCCATCATGTGCTTCCACAACGTAGATTCTCAGCACCCTCTCATCCTCACAGCGTTGATCCCATCTGGCCTTCCCCGACTCGAGCCACTTACGTATCGATCTTAGGTTTGCATGTTTTTGTTAATTAATTTTTTATGGAACATTTATTGGAATCTTAAACTAATTACAGAAGAAATACTGAAGTTGCTTAAAATCAAAAATAAACCTAGAATGATACTACGGGCTTGAAGCGCAGCAGGAATAAGAAATCCAGGGCGTAACTTCATAAGCCATGAAAGTGTATGCTGTTAATTTATAAATAAACTTCATATATACTTGATCAGAGCATAAAATCCAGAAATTCAACACATGAAATTCAAATCTAGAAATAGTGCATGTCATGAGCATTCGCGAATCACCTCATACGATAAAATCAATCTAGTATTCCAATCCAATTCAATAAAGTTTGATTCAATTCATGCAAGAGCATTTAATTCAATCCACACTAAATTTTGATCCAGCAATTCATCGAACTTCATCCATTAAAAAAATAATTAAGGAGGCGTTTGGTTCAATGTTATCTTGATGTTAAATGTTATCTAGAAAAAATAATTGTTTAATTCAATGACATTTGTAAATAATCTTTTATAAAATTATAAAATTATTAGTCAAAAGATGACATCTATGGGCTTATTTGATTAGAGGATAAATTTAGATAATAAAAGAGAAAATATTTTATTTTATAGAGTTGATGGAAAAAAATTTATTTTAATATTAGGAGATATGTTGGATATGAAATAAAGTTAATTTTAAGGTTAAAATTTGTGTTGGATGTGAAATAAAATTGATTTTTAAGGTTAAAATTTGTATTGGATGTGAAATAAAATTATTAAAATTTATAATAAATTTAAAATATTATTAAGATATTTTTTGCCCATTTTTGAGTTTATGTCAAACATGCCCAGGGCCTCTTTTAGTTGGAGTCAAATTTTTTGCCCAACACAAATTTCAACTATAAAAAATTAACTTTATTTCACATCTAATGCAAATATAAATATTAGAATTTAAAGTATTTTATATTTTACATATTTTCTAATATTAAAATAAAGTTCTCTCTCATTATATTTAAAAAATAAAATATTTTTTTTCTCTTGTTCAAAAAAAAGTTCGAACTAAACAAGGTCATATCATAATATCTAAATTACATAACATAACATCAAGATAACAACGAACCAAATGCTCCTTAAAAAAAAAAAATGCATGCATTGCATGCTCATTCAATCCAAGATATAAAAAAAAAAAAAACCAAGGTATAATATTAATTTATTCTTGTATATAATCTCGAGCATAATATCAATTTATTAATTCTCACATCTTCTCTCAGCAACGCATACATATATATGTATATATAAAATACGATAATCAGTTTATTTCATGATATGTTAAGCAAAGTATATGATCTGCTAGCTGCACATTTTGATATATATGTGTGATCGATCATAAACTTTATCAAGCAGGGCGATTGTAGCATAGATTGTGAGATCAGGAAATAGTTCAGCTCCAGGGACATAACTGATAAGTGCTGCCACCATAGACTTGCGCCCAACCTCCAACGCTTCATGGCTGATATCAAGCCAAAAACTTGGATCAACTTCACTGGCCATAAATATGACATGCAACATGTTTACACCGTTTTGTTGCCAGCGGACAGCCCCATACCCTCTGAAAAACCGTAACTGATTGTTGGCGCCTTCATGACTGTGTCGATACATGTTTAGTGCATTTGTGATCAAGCGGACAACTATCCCGCTGTTCGAATTTAAAACCTGCACGGCCGGAGGGTCGGGGCTTTCCGTCTCCGTGGAATAGATTAGGATGAGGAGGGTTAGGACATGAAAGAGGATGAAATGACGGTTAGAAGCCATGAAATATTGGGGTTTAATTTTGGGAAATTACGAGTAGTGCTAAAGAAGACCAATGCGTAAGTGCATGTTATATAGAGAAGTTTGGCAAGGAAAACAGTACTATTGCGAATATGTCAATTGCCCAATCAAAATCCACCATGCATTTGGTCCAACCTGGCTGTGGAAATATGGTACGGGATGTAATTAGTCGGCCGAGGGGGCCTTTTTATATATTGATGATATTATTCTTTTGTAGTTATTTGGATTAAATTAATTTTGCATCTCAAATATCTGATAAATGTAGAAATTAGCTAAGTCAATCTGACAGCAGAAGAAGGCCAACGACGCTTATCAAAACTTTTAAATAGTGTAGCTTTTCATTTAGGGGCGGCAAAACGGGTCAGAAAATAGTCACAACTCGAACCCAACTTATTTATTAAATAGGTCAAAATCTATGACACGAGCCTGACCCAATTAATAAATAGGTAGGGTTTGCAAGTCGACCCGACTCATTTATAGAGTATTTTTTTATAAATGGCCAACCCGACCCCGATATAAACAGATCAAAATTCTTAATTCATACTCAAAATTTGCAGGCCGAATTCAGATCGGGTTCACGAGTCGAGTCATATGCCCTGTTTTCATTGCTCGTGGGCTTAGTCATTAATTACATTAGTGTGCAATCATTGATGATATCATTTTTCATAATTTATATTAAATTAATTGCTTATCTTAATCCAACAGCTGTAGATTAATGGAAGCTGAGTCAATATATCTAACGACAAAAATGGAGGCCTTTCAAATGCTGCAGGCAAATGCATGGAGAATATCTCATTAATGCTTGCCGGCAGGTAGAAATTCAATACTTCTAGCTTTAATCGAAATTATCGAAATTTATCTTTCTTTTTAAAATAATATTGAATAATTATTATTAATAAAATTTAAATAATTAAAAATAAAAATAAAAATACTAATCCCAAAATTATAATATTTTCATCTTCTTATTGAAATTGAAACAAAAATCAAATTTTAAAATCTTAGTTGTTTAATTTTAATATTTAAATTAATCATTATACATTACTTTGCTTATGAGTTCGAACAAAATATCATTGTGTGATAGAAGAATAAAAAAAAAAAAAATTAATTTGAGCTCCTAAGTTCTGGCTGAAAATTTTCCTAAATTTTAAAAAATTTTAATTTTAATCACTGTATTTGTAAAAGGGCAGTCGTTCAAATCACTTTTTAAAAATTTTATCTTTTTTATTAGTCTTTCTTGGTAAAATACTTAAAATGTGATTATTTTTTAATTAGCTTAATCATTCAAATCTTTTAAAAAATATTATATTCATTTATTCTCACATTTCTTTAATACTTTAATAAAATTTTAAAATATAATTTCGTTTATCTCGAACATTCTCCGCTCTAAAAATTTTAAGTCTTATAGTATTTCAAAATAATTATATTATAAAAAATTTAAAAATTAATATTTAAAAATAATTTTATAATATAATAATAAAAAATTAATAATATCTTAATTGGGATAAAATAATAAAAATTTGACAAATTTCAATGACCCCTCAAATAAGAAAACCGAAGGCTTTGAATCATTCTCATCAACAACAACATGCACACATCCTGAAATGCATAAATGTTACAATTTCCGGCTGTCCAGTTTGAGAGTTCTACGTATCTTAAACTGTCTCTCTTGACCTGGGCATGAGAGTAATTTTGTTAGCAAACTGTTACATATAATAAAAGTTTAGGGCAACAACTCTATAATACTTTTTATTTATCAAAAATTATAAATTTTAACCAAGCACACACCCGCGAACATCGGCGCTAGCGGCCGCCTGCGCCAGCGTCCGTGCGTGCAAGGGGTACAATTGTAATTTAACATTAAAAATTTGATTTAACGAAAACTCTTTAATTGGACCTTCTTGGAAGCTTTTTATAAATGTTAAAGGCTACATTAACATATACAGTAAATTTTGATGACCTGTCTAGCTGTTTTCAAAATTGCGGACCTATGTGGCAGGTCGAGTAAACCTCAGGAGCCTGAGTAAAATTACTCTTTACTTTTAATAAAATTTTAAGAAAATTTACATCTGTCACTCCTAAATATTCATTATTTTCAAACGACATCCTCAAAGTCCATTATTTTGAGACAACAATCCTCATTTTGGGGTTAGTTTACAGACAGCACCCCGCTTTTGAAGTTAGATAGAGTCATAGGGGTGTTGCATGAAAATAATGGACTTTGAAGTATAGCCTAAAAATAATAAATCTTCGAAAGTGATAGACATAAATCTCTTAAAATTTTATTATACTCTAATTCTAAGTCTAAACATACCTAAGATAATTAGAAATCAAAGTAAAACAAATAGGTAATGAACTGAAAAGAGATGAGTTTCATAAGGCAGAAAAGAATTACTCCAAGAAGCACAAAAAATCCAAACCCTTTTTCTCTACTGATTGAGAACCATAAGAGAAGTGTTCTTCATTCTTTGTTGAAGGCAAAAAAGGGAAAGGACCAAACGCCTCCTTTTGAGGCAATTCAAGATTGATGAGCTACTACTTCTCCACCAATAGCTGGTGAAGACAAACAGTAATGAAAAAGACTAAAAAAGACATGAATTTCTAAGCCGAAACTTCTGCATCATTTGACGAGACATCATGCTTCGATGATGTCTTCTGTTTCCTGCCATTCCTCCTCCTGCTGCTCCCACCCCTTGACGATCGCACGCTCTCCCCCGACTGTCAAACAAAAGCACAAATCAGGCATCATTCAGAAAATGGGAATTCAAATAGCATAAAATTTCTGTTAACTTCTGTTAAATTTGTCTCACATTAACAAGAGTTCATGTATTATCTTCATATATAAAAAGGGATGGTTGAGGCAACTTGCATAGAAGGCATAGAATGTGGTGGGTTAATAAAACAGTGTGCCTCCAACTATTCATGAGGAGTCTTTAAAAATTCTATTTGCAGCACTAACAGCAATTACTGTAGACCACATCCAATGAATTATATACAACCCACTAATTATAGACTTCATGTCCCTATAAATCACAGATTAAACCCCACAAAATAGGCAATTAAATGTTAACAACAAGATCTAATTTACTCAATCTCAATCGTGCCTACGTTCCTCAAAATACTGAGAAGGGTTGGCTGGCACATGATCAACAAATAGCAACAAGCAAATTGACAAATAATAGTTAAACTTCAAGAAGGCACAGACATCCAAGCCAAATGATCTTATTATGCCATACAACGTTTCATCTCTAAGTACTTTCACCAACAGAGAGCTTCTTCGAGACAATTAGTTACGAGGGAGTTTATTGCATGGGATGGTGGCTCACATCTCCTTTGGCTTGAATGTTATTAGCCTCCTACCTTCCACACAGCTACAATCCACAATGTCAACTAATAACTCCACATCCTCCTAAGCAAATAGCTCGTGTATGAAGTGGAAGCAACGACCAATGGAACAAACCAACACCACCAGCCAATCAATAGGGCCTAGCTAGCAGTGCCAATAGGTAAGCAACTGGTTCATAATGACGTGAAAAAGGCATATGATGGAAGCCCTCCTATATAAAAATAAAGAAGAGTTCCTTTCTTGCACGCACAACACAACAAATGTTCATCTTTCTCTTCTTCCTATGCAAACTCAACTCAAATCACACAATTGTTTGGAGAACTTCGACTGCTGCTCCATCTGCAACCGATTGAAGTTATTTTTTTTCATTGGAATATACATATTTAAATGTTATGAGTATTTTTCCGAATAACAAGGGATTTGCCAAGTACAAGTGGTCTCGGTTTTTTTGTCTTCCTTTCTTTGCTTTCGTTTTTCTTGTCATAATATACTTTGCCTCTTGGAGATTGTCCCTATCTAACAAGATTTGAGTCATCCATTAGTCATTGACAAAATTTAACAATAACATTTTTGGTAATTCCATTGAGACTTTTTTGTTGCGTGGATAAAGGATCCTCCGAGGGCAAGGCTAAAGATAAAGTTTTCATGGTAACATCCAAAGCGGTGATCGACAGTCAATTTTTTTTTTTTAAACTAGACTGACACAATCAATTTAGCAAACAAGCAACGCACTCTCGAATATGAAGAGGTATCCTCTATCCACAAACTGGTTGTCAACTAGGAAGGGTGGGGCTAACTCGACCGCGTCATAGATGCATACCCATTGTTGACAAATGCTATCAATGACATAGCCCAAACAAGTGCTACATCTGGACGAACTCCCACTTGACTAGAGAAGTAAGCCAGAGGTGAAATCACGCTCTTATAGTAGAAGCACTATGATTTTTCATTGAGGATTTCCCTCAATACTGGGATTTTTCTTTGCTTTTCTCCTGCTTTTTGACAAGCAAGGCCTCGTTATTCGATGAGCTTGATGGTTTCCCCCTCATATCTTCATTCAACGGGCTGGTAGCGATGAGGCTCATCAAAACCGCATTACCTGGTACTAAGCTGTTCAAAGATATTACTGGAGTCTCCAAGCTCTCTAGTTGGGAATAACAGTAGAAGGGATTAAAGCTTGTCATCAATGATCTTCTTCATGGCAGAAAGCTGGTGAGTGATGCCTTGAACTTCATTTAGATGCTTGACCATCAAAGGCCCTTGTTGAACTTTAGATTAACAAAAAAGCCATTTTATCAAGAAAGCCATCTCACTATCCATCTTTCTCTCATGCAAACTCTAAAGCTACTGCCATAGAAAGTGAAGCCGATTAATGTGGCATGCTGCCTTCAAAACTAGTTTCTCCTGTTCATCAGCATTCATCTTTGTGGGCCTCATAGTAAAGTCCCTTTAAAGGAATGCAGATATCATTCCTGCAAAAGAAATCAATCATCAGATGCTTTCAGGATGTTCCACTTGATGCTCTCTAGGCTCAACAATCTACCACTTCAGACTCCATCTACTTCTAAAGGGCTCTAAACCTGACAGACTTTGGTACCACGTGTTTATGCTGCCAAAAAACAACATTCTTTGACAATGACTTTCAAAGGTGAATGGATCTCCGAGAACAGCTATAGAGGAAACCTCCTCTTGGAACATTAAGAAGAATAAATAAATTACAAAGTCAGGAAAAATATAAATTTTTAACACCACACGACACACAAGAACGTCCATTTGGTCTATAAACCATTTTGGTTATATCCCAGACCAAAGTAGTTCATTCATTATAAAAAATTTAAAAATAATATTAAATTAATTAATATTACATCAAATACAATTTTCAATATAAAAAATCCATTTATTTCATATCTTAAGATTTCAATCCATTAATTAATTTTAAAAATAAAATTAATTAGTTATATTAAAAATTATGTAAGATGTGAAATAAAGTTGATAGTTTTATTGAAAATAATTGAGGATATGAAATAAAATAAAAAAAATTTATATTAGGATTTATATAGAATGTGATAAATTATTATTATTACTATTATTATTATTTTTTTAATTAAGTACTATTTTAGTCCTGAGTATAAACAAAATAATCTAGGGACCAAACTGGCCTACAAATACCAACATGCCAACTACAAACCTTTATTAAAGGCTTTAATTCTTCTCTAGAGACTCTAGGAATTATAGTTCTTCACCTAGACTTAGGAGAATTACAATAGAAGAAAACTCACGTTATCTATTACAGTTCTACTATTTCTTTTCATCTTATAGCTAAAAGGACTAATTGCAACTACTCCTTGTTACAATGAAGACTTTAGGCAGCTAAACTTTGCCTGGATCACAGCTCCTCTTACTAGATGCCTGCACTGGAGGTGGACACTCAAAATATCGATGCACAACTACCAATTAGAATGACAAGAGTAAAATTGGCCGGTGTCACTATTACATGCTGCCAAATTCTACATAGCAACTTGTCAGAGAATAGATCGCTAAATCTTCCAAAGTACTTGTTTTAATTCTTGAGGTAACTCGCCTCTAGTAATTTGACGAACAATTAGCTTCTTTAACTTCATGAACTTCTTCTTGGAAAACTCCTACAACACTTCAGGAATTCCAACAAGGATAACCTTCAACAATGAAAAACTTTCTTTGGCTTCCACCCTTTTTGAAGAATGCCTTTCCTCAACAATGGTCTCCTTCATATTTGTTTTCCCCTTCAAGTAAGTAATCATCCTGAAGAACACCTTCTTTGAGGATACATCTGTGCAAGGATTTTCATCAAAGTTCATCTCCTACAACTTGACATCTATTTATGAATCTTCATCTCAAAGTACCCCTATTCCTTTTGGCGAGAAACTATCAAGTAGTTGAACTTCCAAGTCCAACTAAAAAAAACCAAATACTATAAAATAAAATAAAAATCAATATTTGAGGATGCATAACGCACCCCAACAATCTTAATCCCAAACTAGTTAAGCTTAACCAATAAATCAAATAATACAAAATAAAACAAAAATCAAAATTTGAGGCAATTTGGTACCTTCAGTTGATCACCAACCTTCAACTTGCATAGAAAGCATGGAATGTGGTGTTTATCATAAACTATGTGCTTCTCAACTATTCTTGATTAGTTTTTAAAAAATGTATTTGCAGCACTTAAAAAGTTATTGTAATTACTATAGACCACACCCAATAATATAGTAGCATCCACCTACGTATAATCATATCTCTGAATACTGCAAAATAAACCCTACAGAATAAGTTATTGTGTAAAGATTTTTCTTCAAGGTAGCTCAAGTCCATCCTCATAGTAGAAACATCTACGCAAACTAGTAACCCAATTTTCCTACAAGTTTACACATAAATTTGTTCAGTTTTCTATGATCTTGAGCAATCTTTAAAAGAGAATCTTTACGGGGTGTTTGGTTCAATGTTATCTTGATATTATGTTATGTTATCTAGAGAAAGCAATTGTTTGGTTTAATAACATCTATAAATAATCTTCTATGAGATTATAGAATTATTAATCAAAAGATGACATCTAAAAGTCATGATATCTAAATTATATGATATAACACCGAGATAACAACGAACCAAACGCCCCCTTAGATTACTAATTTTAAATTTAGATGCCATGGTGGTATAAAATAGTCAATTTCAAGTTGCAATGGAATATATATGTGTGTGCGAGCAAGCATTGATCAAGAAACTTTTTTAATATGTGATCTCAACAATTAACTCTAGAAGAAAAGTCGGGCCAGGCAACCGGGCCCACCATTGAATTTGAAGAATTTGATCAAATAAGACCTTGAACTAACTGATTCTAATGATTGGCACCCATAGACGATCCTAAGATTTATTAGTGAATTGCACCTGAGTACTGTTGACAATTATAAATCAGTGAAAATAATAAAATAAATAATAAAAAAAATTCTTTGTAGCTCTCACAAATAACCCCAAACTTTTAATACAACTAGAATTCCTATGTGGGAATAGTACCACATAGGTATAAAAGTTAATTTTGCCTATGTAGCATTGCATGGCATTGGTGCCACAGAGAAAATTTTATTTGGCTTTAATGTTTGGAATCATTTATGGGGGATGTGTATCATTTAGGAAAGAAAATAAATAAACTTATTGTTGAGTCATGCAAATGTCTATTGGTTTAGAGGTCACTGGTGGTAGTACTTCGGTGTAACAATGCCTCTTGCGCAATGTGCACTCGCTGGCGAAACTTTCTTGTATTCATCCCGGAGAAACAAAAAACAGAGAAAATTGAAAGCAGATAGAAAAACTCCAAGGAAAGTGAAGGACGTCCGCGCATTATTGTATGATTAGGTAGATTCATCTATCATGCATACAGGTCAGTTTTATTATGAGCATATCAAGTCAACACTAAGAAGACCGATTAATTATTGGCCATCAAGTTCAAACTTTTGTTTATAAATCAGATCAACCTTCTGTCTAGCCAACTAAATCAAATACAACTAAGCAACTGCAGTAGCTTTTTTGTTATAGCTGCAATAGAAAATTGTTTTTTATAACTTTATTGTTGGAGTTGTGTTGTAACACAACTATTTTAACAAATCTTTTCTTATAAAAAAGATTGCACATGTTATATATTTTTAAGGCTATAACTTTTTTTTTGAACTCTTAACTTAATTTGTTTTCAATACAGTATATTTGTGACAGAAAGCTGGCGAACACGTCAGCTTCAATTAAAAATCAACTACACAATTTGTACATATGCATAATATAACATATAAATGCAATTTTAGTGCATGGTATCATAATCCTAAAATTAAGACAAATTGATAATCTTTAATTAAAATTAAGATTAACCAACCAATTAACAAGCATGTGCGCAAGGATTCCTGCAAATTATGAAAAATTTTATGCAAAAGAACTAAAAATTAGCATTTTTTTAAGAAAATTGACATTTAAAAATCAATTTAACATTTTCATTTTAATTGATCCTAAAATTTTACAGAGAAAAGTGACTCACGCCGAAGCAGAAACCGGCCGAGGCGGCCTCGAACCCATCGAGCGTGGCGTTCCCGTTGGCAGCGGAGCCGAGCTCCGAGCTACTTCGTTTTCCTCCTCCGGCGAAATCGGCGCTCGATGCCGCCGCAGCGCCGTAGAGGTCAGGCTGGAACATGTCCACAAACAGCTGCTGCAGATCCTTGAAGCTATACTGGCCGTCCTCCTACCATCATACGGCCGAGATCCAATCAAGATGAAAGACAAACGGCTGCGATTCAGAAAGAAAGAGATTTCCGATTCTTACGTTGGGTTTCGCCTGGCTCATCATCTGGGCCATTTCGTCGAGGAAGTCCCCCATGTCCTGCAGAACAAACAGAATGAAAAAAAAAAGAAGATTCAGATCAAAGGACGGAAAAACAGTGACAATTCTTTGGGGGGAAAACGGAGCTTACGTTTTCCCCATCATCGCTATCGTATATTCCCACATCGTACATGAATCTCTTATTGGAATCAGACAGAACTGATCAAATCGCAGCGGACACTCATCATACAATTCAAATAATTAGGAAAGTAATGAGAAACAAGAGGGAAGGAGGGATGATCGAACCAGAGTAAGCTTCTTGGATGGCTTGAAATTTCTCTTTCGCCTCCTCGACGAATTCCGTCTTGCCGGAAGCAGAGCACCGATCCGGATGCCATCTCTTCGATACAGAAATCAAGACATAGAAGGAAGAAGAATACAAAAAAATAATTTAAAAATAGTAGAAGTTCCCTAATCAGAGTTGAACGAAGAGATCCGACAATCCCGAGGTAAGCACGGGTTCTAAGAACAGAGGAGAACAATAAATCGATGTTGGATTCAAACCAAGGCGAGCTTCTTGTACGCATTCCGGAGGTCGGACTCGGAGCACTCCTTCTGGAGGCCAAGCACAGCGTAGAAGTCACCGTTCTTCTCGCTGCCGGTGGCCATTTCTGCCACAATGACTTCCTATTCTCGATCCGCCGCACTACAGATGTGGATTCAAACGAGGGGGATTTATGGCAGGAACCCTCGGCACCGAAAGCTCTACATCTCCGACACGCTACGCCTTCGATTTCGCGAGAAGGGGGAGGAGAGAGAGGCAGATGGAGGTGGAGGCTATCTCGAGAAGAAGCCCAAAGAGCCTCTACCCTTGGAAGCCTCCAGAAGCTCGAGAAGAGCCTCCGAATTTAACTGTCCCTCGTAACGGCAGGCGTAGTTGTCCATTTTTCATTCAGCTACCTTGTAACGGCAGATATTATAAGAACATTTCTTTAAAAATTGCATTATTTTTTAAAATTAAAAAAAAAATAAAAGTCCAAAAAAAAATCCTTGACTACGAGCTTGATAACAAATTTAATGATTTATTTTAATGTAGGAGACAAATTTAGTCCTTTATATCATATAATATAAATATTTTAATATTTATATATGACCTTGTTTGGCATGAGCCTAAAAATGGGCAAAAAAATATTTTAATAATATTTTAAATTTATTATAAATTTTAATAACTTTATTTCACATCCAATACAAGTTTCAACTTTAAAAATCAACTTTATTTCACATCCTACACACCTCCCAATATTAAAATAAATTTCTTTCCCATCAACTCTATAAAATAAATTATTTTCTCTTTCCTTACCCAAATTCATCCTTCAACCAAACAAGCCATATATATATATATATATATATAATAGTTTTATAATCTTTTATAAAATAATTTATATACATCACTACATCAAATAATTATTTTTTTACATCATTTTTTAATAAATTATTTTTACAACTAAAAATTAAAAGTTTTGCTTGATAAAGTGTTATATTTTTGAAAAACTTTTAATTGTCAAATGCTAAAAAACAACTTAAAAAATTTCAAAAAAAAATTATATTTTAAATTCTTTTTTTTGTAATTTAAAAAAAATTACATTCATCTCTAATACTGAAAACATTTAGGCAATTAAATCATCATGAAAAAAGATATAAATATGTGTTGACATTTGATTTCTTAAATTAATCAAAGGTGATGCAACTTTTCTTAAATTAGATCAGAGGTTACCTACAGGCAACCACCAAGCTTATGTTTTGACATTAATTTGATTTATTATAATCGTTAAATGATTTGAAAGTAAATATTTTATTTTGAAGTGTAAATCTAAAATATAAAATTAATTGTGATTTTATTTGTGAAGAATGTGCACTGTAGGCTTGTGTCTATAAAGTTGCTTGTAATTCGTAGTACTTAAAGTCTAATTATATATAATCATGTTTTGATAGACTGCCTAACAAACGTACTACTTGATTATATATACCAGATAACGACTGATCATTATTATACTGCAGTTAATTGGCAAACATCTAGCGACCATCGATCCCTTCTTCAGGGCTAGTCATCTGTGCTATCACAAGATATACTAATTATAAATTAACAATCACTTATTTGTTTAATGTTGATCGATTGATTGTTACCTAACTTTTTAGCGAATGACTTAAATTGATTACATGACTTAGCTGACAAATAGTTAGCAAATGTTTTGATGGATGAGTTCGTTGATTAAGAGAAACCATGTAGTGAGCGATTTGGAACTACTAGTAATCCAAGTCTTCTGTTGTAGAGAACTAAGACACAGGAGTGAGGATGAAGCTATTTCAAATTTATAAGAAGTCATTCAGGGGTAATTCCACTTAGATTCTTATGGATTACTCACTTTATCATGGAAGTTTATATTTGTCAAAAAAATATCATTCAGGTCTGCAAAAATTATTTTACAAGTCATTCATCTCTATCCATAATAATTTCTGTTAAATATTTTTAAATAATCAATACACCCCTCTTTCTCTCTCTTCTCTCCTCTCTCTCACTGAATCTCCCCTCTCTCTTCCTCCGAGCAGTGGGGCTGATCTTGTCGTCACCTCTCTCTCTCTCTCTCTCTCTCACTCGGTCTCCCATCTTTCTCCTATCCACCATTACTCGAGGCTTGTGTGCGCATGTAGGCTGCTCGTGTGAGCGTGAGGTAGACGGGCTGCGCAGTCCCTCACTATGTGCATAACATCCCTTCCTTCGTCGCAGTCGCTTTTGCAATGTATGGCAGTGCATAGCCTGCACAGGTGCAGCTTTGTCCACCGCCACGCGTGATCTATGGGAATAGAACCAGAGAAGAAGAGGAAGGTTCAAGGAGGAAAAGAAATTTTATGACCCATGAATGAATGATTTAATGGAATATTAGATGGAAAGTGTTAGTTTGGACCTGATTAGAAGATTTTAGAAATAGACAGAACCCCAGTAAACTATATAGTAATTTGTGCGTATCTATATGGCATGTTTTGGTGAAAGTAAATCTTAGGAGCTTAAGTGCAATTACCTCATTAGAGTAATATATACATTCTGTATCAAATACTGAATCATTCTAACCCATCAAATATTTGCATATATATATATATTAAGAGCTCACGCAACTATTTGGAGATAATGAGAATCATCTGCACTTAAACTTTCTCAATCATATAGAAAAAAAAAGTCTCAATCTTGACAGAAAATTGCCAAGACTGATGAAAGTATAACGACATGAAGCACTATATCTCAACAAAAAGTACTATCACCTTTTATACCATGTACTTATTAACAGGAGAAGCACTTAGATGCCCAAATTAGACTCAATACATAAATAACTAATATCGATCATTGGCCCACTAATTATTTTGTTTCGAGTAGTGGGATAGCTAGAACTATCACTGGTACATATCAACACAACTTATTAAATACAAATCCAAAGTCAAAATAAATAAATAAATGAAGTCAAAATTTGGCACAAAACATCTCAATATCTAGAGCTTTGGCTGTGGAAGAAGCCAAGTGTTGGGCCTGATGAAGGTCATGCTGACGAAGGGCTTCACCTGCTCGTCGGTCAGCAGCTTCACGTAGTCCACTCGTTTGCCCGTCGCCGCTCCAGGCCCCATGCACTTGTACTCTCCATAGAACACACTCCTGCATGCGTAACAAATTTTCATTGTGCGTTAAACAATTTTAAAGCCTTTTATCTGGGTCCATTCTATGCGTAATGACATGATATTCTGGATTCGCTTGCAATTTATCCAAAGAATTAAGATAATGGTTATAATTTTAGTACCCTCGGCGTTTGGGGAAGCCCTTATCGTCCCACCCCTTGGGCTGAACGAGGGATCCCATGAAAGTGTAGGCAAAAACGACCCTTGAGCTGTCCTTCCACGCCCTGCTGAGATACGCGTTTCCCGTTCCCGTTACTTTGCAGTGCACAAACGCGAATCCCCCTTCCTCTGCCACCTTCGATCTCGCCTGCGCGGTGATGTATGTGATCCCGTCTGCCACGGAGTTTATCTCGCATCGCTGCACACGTAATTTCATCACAAAAATATTAATCATGTCCTACGGCTCAAACTCAAAAATTTTAAATTCGTGTCAGATTTGATCGAAATCTATTTGATTAATCTCGAGTAAAATATTTTCGAGTTAAAGTTTTAATCATATATGATTTTTTTAATTAAAACTTGTACATGTTATATATGTATTGCAAATAAAAATCACTGCAATATGTATCTTAAATTTTTTCAATAAATTTTTTATGCACATATCAAATCGATATATATCCAAAAAATCTATACATATATGCTATATGCAAAAAGGTTATGTTTTTTAATTTAATTATATATTGAGTGATAATTAATAAAAAATTAAATTATATGAATTATTTGACTATACGTCATGATTGATTAGCTGATGAAAATATTGCATGATGAAACCTTTTTTGACGCGCGTAGCAAATATTTTTAAATTAAATCATATATTTGAATCTAGATCCACATGCACTCATAATTTGGTTAGGTACTTCAAAGATTCTATTTGGCGCAAGAATCAAAATCATGACCAAAATGATATTATTTTTTTAAAAAATAATTTTTTTAATTATTTTACACAAATTATAATATAAAAAATATTATTTTATTTCATATACTCAATAATTTTTAATAAAAATATCAACTTATTTTCATATCTTAAACTAAAATATTTGAATTTAAGTATTTTAGTTTAGAATATGAAATAAAGTTGATATATTTTTTTTAAAAGTTATTGAATATGTGAAATAAAACAATATTTTTTATATTAAAATTTATATAGGATGATTAAAAAAATTTATTTATTATTATTATTATTATTATTGATTTTTAAATTAATAGTATTTTGATTCTTGTGTCAAACAGGGCCTCAGGCTAACCTGATCCCGGGCCTGTACCGAAATTAACAAAATATAAATGGAACCGATGCTTGGTTGAAATTATATCTACCCAAAAAAGCAATGTTTTGTTGATAATAAGCAAGCATATACATTTTTTATTTCTTATATAAAGGTTACCAAATTACCCATTTTAGGAAAGTTTGCAATAAATTGAAAGGTGAATCCTAGCACGCATTAAGAAAGGAAACTTTTGAATAAGTAAATTTGCAATACTAAATTGAAATAAATGAATATAGAAAGTAATGAAAAGCCGCTCAAATTAATTCCAAAAATTAAAAAAAAAATAAACAGAGAGAAGGAAGTTACCAAATATATCGACCTTCCATTTCCAAAGATGAAATCAACAGTCCCCTGGATGAAGCAGTCCTTGAACAGATGCTTCCCCTTGTCATCACAGAGCGTATCTTGATATCCCAAGAACCTGCAGCCGTAGAACGCCGCCTTGTCGCCGGAGATCCTCATCGCCACCGCCTGAGCTCCTTCCTCCCCCAGCACCGGCCTCTTCGCCGAGTTCTACGTAACACCGCTCACCATGATCATATGTTCATGATATTCTTTCATCAATTAGTCGTATAAAAAGAAATTAATGAAGTACTTACATGGAAGATTATGTTGCTGGCAATGAAATAGTTGGATTCCACTATGACGGTGGCGCTGTCCAGGGTGCCGTACTGCGCGGCCCGGCCGCCGAAAGTTATCGTCGGCATCGCGTTGGCTTCGCCGGAGAAGGTGACGTAGGGCTTGGTGCGGTCGAGCTTGACCTTCTCTTTGTACACCCCGGGGCCGATTCTAATGACGGTGCGCCGCTGGTTCCCGGCGGGGATGCTGGCGATGGCGCCGGAGACGGTGCGGAAATCCCCCTTCCCGTCCTGCCTTACGGTGATCACCCGCGGGTTGAGCTCAGCTTGGAGGAGCTTCGGGTCGAGGCCGGCGGGAATATTGCCGGCGGCGTGAAGGTGGTAGTCTTTGAGGTTGTTTGAGATCCATCGTTCGAGAGTGGAAGTCGAGGTGGAAGGCAGAAGGAGATCGCCGGGGGAGGCGGAGAGGAGGGAGGGAAGAAGGAAGAGGACAGCTGCGGCGACGGCAGCGGCTGCCGGTGGTGGTTGGGGTGTCGGAGGGGCTCCGGCCATGTTAGTGATGGTGAGGGGAAGGAGGGAGGTTGAGAGGTTGGGGATTGAGGAAGAGGAGGAGGAGGGAAGGGGGAAACTTAAATAAACCGTTTGTATTCCTCTCGTTGCGTATGGGCCATGGGTTCGTGCTTTGGGTCATTAAAGCGCGCTAATGGCCCCACGTCTTTGGGAAAATGACAAGCTGATATAGCTGTTTTGGGGTTAATTACGTTTGGGTCCCAGAGCAGCAATTACATGCAGGTCTTAACATTTTAGTTTATTGTTATTGGGTCCGCAATTAGCATGGGCCTGTTCAACTCACCAACTAATTTCTTCAATTAGCAGATACAATGCATTATTTCCACAGAGACAGAAATGTTCGTTCTATTTTAATAAAATCATTTGTTTCCTCCGAGGAAAATCTAACTAAAATTAGAATTTTTTTCTTATTTTCTCGATGAACTTAGAATTATTAATTTATTATCATTATACATTAGATTGTGAGTAGGAAAAATTCTAAAGTAGTTAATTATAACTCTCTCAGACAAAAGACAAAAAATATTTGCACCATTTGAATTAGATATGGAGAAGCTATCAAGATAATTGGAATTTTTTATTTTTTTATAATTAAAATTTTTTAAAATTACCATTTTACCCCATCCCCTCTCTCTCCTCCTGATCCGGCCACGCATGCGTCGGATCGAGAGGAGAGAGAGAATAGCAGGAGTAAAACGATAATTTTAAAAAATTTTAATAATAAAAAAATTAAAAAAAACTCATTTGATAATTTATTAAAACTCAAAGACCCTGATATTATAATTTTAAAAATATGAATCTGTGTGATATTAAGTATTAAATTTAAGAATCTAAATGTAATTTGTCTTATTATAATATATCAATCAAGTATATAAATACTACAATTATTCTCTCTTATTCTTTATTATAGCCCTTTGCGCTACACAATCCCTTGCAAGGGCTGTGAGAGAGCTAATCTCGTGACAGCTACCCTTACGAGGGGTTGCACGATGAGAAGAGGAGGACGAGGGGGCTGCACTTTGGTCAGCCTGCTCTCTTCTGGGAGAGGGTGAGGGAAGAACAGTGGGGAGATAGAGAGATGGAGAGATAGAGAAAGAGAGAGGGAGAGGTAGTTTTGATTTTCTATAAAATTTTAATATTTAAAATACAATTAAACTGCATTGTTATATTATATATGAATTAGAAGCTCAAATATTGAATTTTTAATATCATAGAATTAAGAAATATTATGTCTTCAACACAAAAATTTGAATATAATTTTTATATCTTCAACAATATGCAAAATTGCACATTTTAGCTAAGGGTGTTAATATGGATCAAAGATCGAAAATCGATTAAAAATCGATCGAAAATGAAATCAATTTTAGATCGAATCGAAATCGAAATCGAGTCGATCTAAATGAGTCAACTAACGATCCAAAAGTTCGGCTTGGTAAAAATTTCGAGCCGAGATAGGCTAGGCTCGATCCAGCTCGAAATTGACTCAAATTAAAATATATTTTATATTATAATACGTATATATAATATATTTATATATATAATATTAAATATAATATATATATATATATTATAAATCGAGCCGATCTCGAGTCGGATCGAGCTTACCCAGCTTGAGATCGGCTTAAAAAAATTGAGATTTGATTCATTTTCGAGCCGGCTCAAAAATGAATCGAAATCGGCTCGAAGTCGATTGGAATCGACTCGAGCAGGCTCGAAGTCGATTGGAATCGACTCGAGCAGGCTCGAAGTAGATTGGAATCGACTCGAGCAGGCTCGAAGTCGATTGGAATCGACTCGAGCAGGCTCGAAGTCGAACCCAATTGAGCTCGAGTCGATCGAAATGTAATTAATCCGATTTCGAGCCGGTATTAGCTCGGCTCGAAATCGGATCGCTAACGGCCCTAATTTTAGCGTCTCTCAAAATTAGATTTCAAGATGATCTGAGTTCAAATATGGATCAAATTGAACTTAAGGGGCGTTTGGTTCGTTGTTATCTTGGTGTTACGTTATGTAATATAGATGTTATAACATTTAGATGTTATTTTCTGACTAATAATTTTATAATCTTATAAAAAATTATTTATAGATGTCATTAAACCAAACAATTGCTTCTCCAAATAATATAAAATAACATCAAGATAATATTAAATTAAACGCCCCCTTAATTCAATTTAATTTAAGTTCAAGCTAGCTTATATTAACTTTTTCATGATCCAAACATTAAATAGCTACTGTGAAGTCTCCAAAAAATTAAAATTTAAAAAATAAAAAATAAGTTGAAATTGGATCAAAGCTATCAGTTAAATAAATTCTTATGTAAGTCTAAGTAACTAAGATTATTCCTTATAGTTTCTTATTATGTCTTTTTTAGTCTCTCTCTTCTTCTTTGTACATGAGCAAAGATCTAATAACTCGATTTTTCTAACTGGAGTTTCAATCGACTTATGATTTATATGTCCAAACTATTTAAGCCGACTTTCTCTAAGTTTATCTTAAATTAGTAAAACACTAATTTTTTTTCCGGATATATTCATTTCTCATTCTATTATTTCGTGTATATCTACACATCCACTTTAGCATCCTTATTTCTTTAATATTTATTTTATTATTATTTTTTTTACCGAACAGTATTTAGTATCATATATTAATTTAATAAATAATTATATTAAATTAATAAACAATATATATATATATTTAAAAAAAAATTGTTTATATATTTTAAAAATAGAGATTGAGGCAGGTTCTCTATCGGATCCGACCATGGCTCAGCCGCTCCGGGCCTCTGACTGGGCCGAATAAACTCGAGTCTAGCCTGGTTCAAGCTAATGAAATTAAATACAGGTATCTACGATGCCCGACACTTTCCCTTACCCTTCCGTCTTCCGCTTCTCCTCCAATTTCCCTGCCTCACCGGCGGCAAGCGGCGGCGGTCACTGGAATCTTTGCGTAGTACAGATTCGACTTCAGCCTGTCTCGTTTCAGTTCCCTACTGGCAGATAACCGTTCGAACTCTCCTGCCTTCTCTTTCTCGCCCTCGCCCTTCTCAGGTACTAATCATCATTATTATTTGTTTGTTGTGCATTTCCTTCTGAGTTCTGATAGTTGTGTAGACTCACGAATCCAAAGTTTATACATCCTGTTGCTTTGCAGTTTGCTACATCTGTTATTGGAAGTTTTTTGATATAAAAACATGGGTATCATTGAGAAAATCAGGGAAATAGAAGCTGAAATGGCTCGGACGCAAAAGAATAAAGCTACAGGTTCGATTCTTTTGTTGGTGATGTACTTTTATTTATATATTTTATTGTCCCAATTGTTTCATGATAAAGTGAGACTGCATTAAGGTAAATGATTTACCTGAATTCCATTATAGATTCTCAACCGCTTCTTGAACCTAGAACTTCTGTTTGTTGAGGCGGTTCTTCGATGTTCTGAAACTTCTATTTGTTGCTTGTTTTAGGCCCACATATGATGTATCACTTTGTAAATAAAGATGTTTAAGAATTTACTATGGTGGTGTTAACTTGGTGCCTACAGGATGAATTGGGTGTACACACACCGATAGCAATCGGATTTAGTTATCAATTGATATATGTTACTTGCTAATTAGAAGTCCCCCATGGCTACACTTGGTCATTCTCAATGTAAGTTTATTGCCTTGGCATAGAAACAGATGAGGGGAGGAAGAAGCCATCCGGAAGGAGAAGAAACTTGGTAAGAAGCCTGCCTCCACTCTTATCAGCTTTTCATCTCCCTTGTGCGGAAGCTTTCTTTTGTCTTCTCATGACATCTTTTCATGATATGGGGCTGCTCTTCACCTCCCAAGCGACACCTTTCCATTTTTTGCTAAGTGTAGTGCCCCATGCTATATATTTCTCCCGCTCTTTGCTTTTTTCTCTTGTAAATGCTCTCTTAACGATAAGTGGGATTTATTGGATTGTTGATTTGACATTACAGATGGACATATGTATAGTGAAGATGAAGGTTTTGATTTTAGTATCCCCTCGCTTCGCCCCCCCTAATTGACTGGGGACATCATTCATGTGTGTTGGGGAATTGATCTTTGGTGTTGAAGCGATACAGTCTTTGTGGGATCTCGTTAAAAGGAGCATGAGGTATTTTGAAGAAGCCTAACATCTCAGTTTCAAGGGCCATGAAATGATTATCTATGCATCAAGCGGTAGGAAACCATCCCTTGGTTTATTTGAACGTAAAGCGAATCACCATGGTGCTTTTGTTGCGCTCGCCAAGACTTTTGATGTTTGACAGACTTCCAATGTGATGTTGTCGAGACCTTTTGTTTGATGGATTTGCTTGACGAGCCTTCCGACATTGATGAATTTCTAGTGTGATGTTGTTGAGACCTTTTGCTCGTCGAGACTTCCAAAGTTGGACGAACTTTTAATATGATAATGTTAAGATGTTAGATGGATTTGGTTGTCGAGACATCCAACGTTTAACAAACATTCAGTATGATGTTGTCGGGACCTGTTAGATTGCTCTACATGTCAAGGCTTCTGATGTTTGACAAACTTCAAGTGTGATGTTGTTAAGACATTCTCTTCTACGAATTTGCTCGCAGATATTTCTAATGTTTGGCGAATTTCTAGTGTTGTAGATACTTCTGTTCGAAAGATTTTCTCTTTGAGAGTTCATATATTGACAAACTTATTTTGTCATGTTGTGAAGGTCTTTTGTTCAACAGATATGCTCGATAATTTCGACATTCGACAAACTTCTAGTATTCGATGGATTTGGATGTCATGACATTGATGTACTTCTGGTGTGATGTTGTTGGGATCTTTTGTTCTATGGATTTGTTTGCTGCCAAGATTTTTGACATTCGACTAACACATTGATTTAGCCACCTCCTACAAGTTGGCTGTCTAAATGTTGAACATTCCTTCATAGACTCGTTGTTCATATTGTAGTACTTTATCCTGAAATGTGGAAGTCGAACACCTTCTTTTGAGAGTCTAATCAGATATTTGGTGCTATCGCTCTTGGTTTAATCCTAGTGGTAGACCTAAACCCTTTGTAGGTTTCCTAAGACTGTCCTAAGCCCTTAAGTCATTCAAGGCCTATGGTACACATGCTTTTAATATAAGTTTGAGCTTAGACTGTCCTAAGCCCTTAAGTCATTCAAGGCCTATGGTACACATGTTTTTAGGCCTCGTTTGGTTCGAGGGGAGTTTTTTGCCCAACACAAATTTCAACTATAAAAATCAACTTTATTTCACATCTAATACAAATACGAATATTAGAATTAAAAGTATTTCACATTTTACACACTTTCTAATAGTAAAATAAATTTCTCTCACATTAAACATAAAAAATAAAATAATTTTTTTTTCATGTCTAAAAAAAAACTCGAACCAAATGAGGCCTTAATGTAAATTTGAGCTTATCTTGACACTTTTTTCTTTTGATTTATCATTTCCAAGGACAACTTCCATGTCGCCTGATGATTCGTTTTTTCTTCAATCATTCATGGGGTTTGCTTTCGTACCATCTAGTGATTGACTTTACTTTTAATTAAAGCAAGGTCTGATTTTGTACTTACTATGCCAACATGGTCATTTCATGCCCCTCAAAGCTTAGCTGTCAGGCATCTGTCCTATCTCAGAATATTACATGCTTATTGCCAATAGCTTTCTCATACTCTTTTTGTTTGCAAGGTTCCACCATGACAACGCCACCTTAGGATAAAAGATTGACTTATCGAGCACACATGAAATAATATCCTTGATCAATTGGCGGGCTTATGTTGATATCAGGATCAACATTGTCATTTGCACCATTCACGTGTTCGTAAGGACAAATCAACAATCCAAGTGATCTTATCAATAGTTTTTTTTGTTTTTTGATCTCAGACCTTATCAATTGTTAAGAGAGCATTTATAAGAAGAAATAGCACAGCGGAACATCTATACTTGGTATTGGGCACCACACTTAGCTAAAAAAAAAAGTTAGACACCCTTTGGAAGCTGTGTTGCAGCACTTTATCATTGAAAAGGCTATTAGAGGACAAATGGAAACTTCCCAACAAAGGGGAGAGTGCCAACAAATGAGAAGGGCCGCTGTTTTCTTTTGAATGTACTTTTCTTCTTCTTCTTGTTGGCATATGGCCAAACAACAAAAAACAAAGAGAAAGACCAAGATCTGGCACAAGGGGGACTTCTAGTTCTAGAGGCAACCAATATTGTTTCCTCTTCTCATATGTATCTTCTTCTTCTTCTCCATCTCTATGTCCTTTTTCTTTTGTGCTATTGTAGAGAAAAACAGAGACAGATAGCTCTACATTTATCTCCTTTTCTAGTACTTTTTGCTCATGAATGATGTATTTTTTACCATATGTAACCTCTATGGGAAAACCATCATACATAATGGATCTCTTTTTCCCAACCCGGACTTGGATGTATGGGACTCTCTCTTTGAACTACATAAGTCATTTTCTCCTCTTTATTTTCTGTATTTCTGTGTGTTTCGGACAGTTGAATGGATTCAAGTGCCTCACTTTGTACAATTTTTCACATCAACAAATTGTCTGGCGAAGGACTGATTGGATGGATTGCTTTTTTGTTTTTTAGCACTTATTCAATCATGAACATTCTTCAACATGAATGGTCATACTTATTTCAGCGGCTTGGTTTTCATGAAGCATAGATGCCTTTATAAGCAGTTGTATTTTCACATTTGGTTTGTATTACTTTCTTTAATGCTTGGATGCCTCAAGTATATGCTAAGTTATTTGCCCATTTGACAAATTTAAAGGGTCAATGTTGGATAGGTTCTGGATTTATAAATTTTCTAATAAGAGACACCCACTATGGTTACTGTTTGTCAAATTTTGTTTGTGTCCTTGTACTCTTCATTCTCATCTAGGTGGGACTTATGTGGGTGCGTCCATTTGTAAGTGCACTCTTGTTTTGCTGATGAGCTTTTTTATTTAGAGAGTGGCATTCACTGACATGTACGAGTATTCTTTTCATATATCTACTTGTTACCCTTATTTGTATCTCAACTTTGTTCAACATAATATACGGTTACACATACCTAAAACATTGTGATCTTTAGTTGCATATTTTATTAAAGAACAAGTTCGGAAGATGCTAAGAGTCCACTTCCAAAGTCAGTACGACTAATCACTGTTTTGATGCTTACACCTGACTACTAAGGAAATTGATTAATACAACTACTTATACAATAGATTATAGCTTCCAAATGTGGTGATTGACCTTCTGGAAGTTTTAATATGAATAAACATGCCATAACAGTTTGTTCTCTTCAAATCTCTCAGCTCCAGGTATGATGGTGGCTTTGGGTGGCTGTAGATGGGTGGTTATGGAAAAGTAGAATTTTGATGTGATAGGGTTGGTTTACAGGGGGCTAAAGCAATCATGGTTATTTTACCCACATTTTTTCATATTCAACATAATTTTCAATAATAAAAAAATAAATTTATTTTACATTTTACACAAAATCTAATGTCATATTTGATTTGTCAAGTTTTACATCTCTTGTCAATCGCTTAACATAACTCTCCACATTTCTCATCCGGAACTTGGGACCTAGTAATAGTATGTTAGATGAGGATTTGTTAAGGAATGATCTACGCACTTAAATTTAAATGAGGATTTGTTAACTGGCAGAGTGCAATAGAAATAAAGAATTTATGTAGTTGACCCTATCTAGTAGGATAAAGTTTTGGTTGTTGTTCTTGTTTGCACAAACTCTAAATATAAAAATTAATTTTATTTCACATCCTAGACATTTTGCAATATAATTAGAACTTCATTTCACATCTTATACAAATCTAAATATGACACACTAATTTTAATTTACGTCATACACAAGTATTAGGGCATGACTAATTTAGCTGCAAAAAAAGCTAAATGGATAGTATTTGTTTTCATTTTATTTTTTGCAAGTTTGCAAGGGATGGATGTAAAATTGTCAAGCCCATGTTTCGAATAAATCAATCATGCTTGCCAATGGACATAGAACAAATTTTGAGGATTTTTATTATTACTAGGAGATAACTTCGGTGGTGTAGTGTTCATATTTGTGTTAAGTCTGGGTTTGTAAGGAACTACTTTTGGTTGCATAATACCTACTCTTTTCTTCCCATGCCTAATATGGCTATTTGACACTTGAATTGATCTATACATGTACTTTTGCAAGTTTGCTTATGCTAACATGTGTGGCCATATTTGCATATACGGATCTTTATTCGCTAGTCTTCTTTTATCCAAGTGTTCAAGACTTTTGAACATTTTTATGATTGTAATGTGTCCATTTGTAATTTACCACATCTTTGCTTTATTTTTTTCAGAGAGATTGCAGAGCTTCTCCTATGCTGATTCTTGTATATGTTTAATTGTGCATCTAATATGAATGAGTAGCAAAAGAGATTCATGAAGCTGACCCAACATTGTTGGGACAAGGCTTTTATCATTGTTGGAGTGATGATGATATAGTTTACTGAATTCATGCATAGGGTTTTAGAAAAAAATTGTTTGAGCGTCATGAATGTGAATTGATAAATAGTTCTTTGTTACTATTTTGTGATTGTGTGGATCCATTTTGTATACTTAAGCAACTGAAAATGTATGAGTTCGGAATTAAAAATGATTGATCCTTGTTCTGTTGTATAGAATACCATCTTGGACAATTGAAGGCGAAGATAGCAAAGCTACGAACACAATTATTAGAACCCCCAAAGGTATGCATGTTGTTTTACCTTTTATTGTATCTTTACAAAACTATATTATATTGTCTTATTTTTGGTGATATTCTCTAATAGCCTATATAGTTATAAGCAAATATTAGATAATATGTCCCCAGTTTTTTTTATAGAAATTATTTTGTTTGTCCCCTTTTCTAATGTTTTTTTAACTTCATAATCATATTTTTGAAATACTACCAGAATTGTTGTTCGATGAATACTTTCATGAAATATTTACGATTGAAAATCAAATCCTAACAAGCCACACAAGAATAGTACGTGATAAAAACAAAAAGACACAAGCATTTCTAGGTGGTTCGACGCCTATTGCTTACTCTACCCCTAGGGCTCCTCTACTTCACTTCATGCCTATACTATCCAAATTCATTTGCACTAACATAGATAGAGAAGCTTTCACAATCTAATATCTCCCTTTACCCTCAATTAATCCTATATGGCTAGGATTACACTCCTTATAAGATCAATCCTTTGATCTTAGTCAAAAGGAAAAGAAAAGAAATGGGTTTTAAACTTCCTCCCCTTCCATTGGACGTGTATGACACGTCAAAGAATTGTAGAGGGTGTGGGGGGTAGATCGTGGGAGTAGGGTGAGAACGAGCCCCACCCCTACTAGGATTTGAATTGGCAACATAACAGATATGCTAACTATTGCTAATATATACTTATGTACAAGTAATAAATAATTATATTACTTCATTGAATACTTTATGTATATTTAAAAAATAGAGATTAAGTCAAGTTCAATCTGATTTGACCATGGCTTGTGGCTTGATTCAATAAACTTGAGTTGAGCTCGATTCTAACTATATATTGATCCGAACATCGAGCGACTATCGAGTTTCGAGCCATACTCTCACCCCTACGTGGGAGAACTATTGGAATCATTAATGGTATAGCTGGAATAAGTGATTTGTTTGTGGATACGAAACAAATGATGACCGGTATACAGTTGATCTGATAGTCTGTTTGGATCCAACAAATGGTTCGATTAGGTTATCTACCTGATGGCCTGACCTGGATCAGATCGTCTCGTCTTATGTACAATCCAATTTTCTTTGTTTGGATGGTCCTTTGAGGGAATGGACTGCCCAATGCTCAGTTTAATTTGTTGACTGTTGCAACCTGATCAGACTGTCTAATGCACAGTCTGATGTTCTTTGTTTGGATGGTCTTTTGAGGGAATGGAACACCTAATGTTGGGTCCAATCTATTGCAACCTGCATCTCATTCACATATGCATGTGCACAACCTCCTCCATTGATAGTAGAGTAATAACCCACACACATTACAATATTGGTAAAAATTATCAAAGTCCTCTATTCCTACTACCAGCAACTTGTAATTTAAAGAAAATAGGATAAATATTCCTGAGGGGTGAATATGGTAAAGACGCTTTTGATGTGGATCATGGTTTACCACATCACATTAAGGCATATTTCTGCAGTTGCTCTTGATTAATGTTACAATTGCTTGTGCATTTATGCCTCAAAGCATAAAAGATTTTCAGGTTCTGTCTTTATATCACATAGGGTATTATTCTTTTCTTGTTTTAATCGGCAGCTTTTCTCTTTCTTATTATGGTTAACCAGGGATCAAGTGGAGGTGGAGAGGGTTTTGAAGTCACAAAGTTTGGCCATGGCCGTGTTGCACTAATTGGATTTCCCAGGTCTGTTTAACAAAATTAACCATTCAAGTTATATTTCAATTTCTACACAAAAGGTGTTTTGACTGGGGACCTCAAAGGTTTGATCTCGGTGATTTAATAGGGCATTATGGCTATCTGAAAAGCTACTTTAAAACCTATGTTTAGAGCTTGACCATGATTAATATATACTAAGGAAAATGCTAAAAGAGTTCATTTTTAGACCATCCATAACTTTCTAAATAAGCTCTTTTATACATTGGTTTGCTTAAAGCTTTGAATCTTGATTGCAATGTGAACCATGCCTAGGAGACATGGTTCATTTCGGTATTACAGAGAAAAGATTCATTTCCACAGAAATATAAGAAAAAGTGATAATTCAAAATTGACTAGGAAACTTGGTTTCATTTAAGCCTTATGTAAACAAATCAGTTACAGGGGTTTTGCTTTTGAAGTTTAGTATATCCTTAGCCCACAATTAATCCTGATCGTTTGTTGGATGGGAGCTCTGTTATTTTCACCCCATCATCCTTCTACTTTATAGGAAACAACTACAAATTCTGCTGGACCTGTTTAGTCTTTTTGCTTCCTTATTTCATATTTTGTTCAATACCAACTCAATATTATTGATGTTTTCTTCTTATAATCCATTAGTTAGATGCTGAGATCTTCTTAACTTTTTCTGGTCATCCGTTTTGGACCTATAATATGTCATTTTTTAAATTTTACCTCAACTTATTACAGTGTTGGAAAATCAACTCTTCTTACACTATTAACGGGTACACATTCAGAGGCCGCATCATATGAGTTTACCACTTTGACGTGCATCCCTGGTATTATCAATTACAATGATACCAAAATCCAGCTTCTTGATCTTCCTGGGATCATTGAAGGTGCATCGGAAGGCAAGGGCAGAGGTAGACAAGTAAGTCCACTTTATCTTCAACACTCCCTGCTCTCAGATGACTAATCTGTAGTTTGCATATTGAGCATGAAATTTATGTTTGGGTCAATTTTCTCAGCAGCACCATTTAAAGCAAAATATTAGTTGTCATGACCAACATAAAGAGTGTCAGTAGTTATTGCGATAGGTTTGCTGAACTTTAATTCATGGAATTTCACCAGTTTAAATTGTATATAAAAAACTGATTCAATTCATTTTGGACATTTATTTGGGTGCCATACCTTATGATATTGTCTTTGCAAATTAGTGTATACTACGTATAGTGAAATATGAGTAAAACAAGTTTTCTATTTGTGTTACTAAAATCACAAACATAGAATTAGACACCCTTTAAACGTGCTAGGTTTGCACCACCATTTTTTGGTGGTGCTTGGTTGGCCCATACTTTAGATGCAACCTCACAAACAGTTTGTAAGCACGGAGCAGAATTGGCTTTCCAAGTGAAAATTTACTTATTGTTATACAATTTCATTATTCATCAACAAACGTATTTAGAGCTTATGTTTATCAAGCACCTCAGTTCTCAAAAAAAAAAAAGAGAGAGAGAGAGAAAAGATAAGGTTATTTTTTCACTCACAGTTTGAAGACTATTACAACTATATATAATCTATTACAACCTTAGATTCTGATCATTATAATCTAAAATTTTTGTTCCATCGAGAGGTAATTAATCATTTCAGTATGTTGAGGGATGGAGGGAAGGGAATTAGGGAAGCAGGTGGAAGCTTCTTCTTAACTAAGGAAGCAAAATATTCTGCGCCAACTGTGAATGTTAAGGATGAGGGAAAGAGAAAGCTATGGATTTGTAAAAAGACAAGGGAAAGAGGGAGTTATTGTATTGCTTGTTGAAATCTCTTCCTTTGCTTGTACAATCAATGTGACAAGAACTCCTATAGAACTTCTTGAATATTGACTTTGGTGCACAATTGCTCTACATTAGCTCTCCTTGAAGACTATTATAACTATGTAAAACGAAGGTCACTCATAAGATTGCCCATATGTAGGCTAAACAAAGGTTGTTCATTAGGGACCCAGGGTGGTGTAGTATAATAACTAAGAAATAACACTACATAAAATAGTTTTTCTTTTTTTTTTAATTTTTTTAATAAGGTAAATTTTTCAAAAGCTATTTATTTTTGGCTTTGACCTTTAACAATTAGAAAGTCAGATAGTTGGAAATTAACACACTAGATTGACACTAAATTTGAAATTTAAGAGCTCTAAAAATCGTGAAAAATTCAAATGAAATACTTTTGGAGTGTCGTAGCAAGTCTTTTTCCAATTATATAAGAATGATCATGTGAACTCTCGAATACAAAGTTAGTTTGCTAAAATCTTAGAATGGTGTAGGCATCAGTAGAAATGGAAGGCATAAATTTTGAATTTGTGTAGTGTTCTCTTAGCCCAGTGAGGAAGGATCTTGCCTGAGTGTTAGGGCTCAGGTTCGAACAACACTACTATTACAATTTCTATGTAGGATAGGGAAAATTGTAGTGTGTAGGAGTAAAATAAAAAAAAATGTAAATAATGAAAGAAGTATAGATAAATTATACATAATACAAATTTAGAATTGATATTATTAGTAAGTGATTGTCATGATTTGTTTTAAGTATTGAGCACACTGGTTAGAATACTTGGCAAACACTTTTATTTAAAGGGAATGGGTTGTTTCATCAGTTAAAATGAAATTGTGAGCATCAACAGTAAGGGACCTCAAATCCATCACACGTGCATGAGTGTGGGAGGCCAAGTGAATTTACTAGTGCTCTTTCAAGCAGACGTAACACATCATGAGGCCAGGTGAGTGTGGGTGCTTGGTTAGGCTTGACTTGACCCGATCTCTTGCTGGTCAAATTGAACTTATTCAAGTGGGCTGGTTTCTGTTGGTTTACTTTCTACTCTTCTTTTTCTTCAATTTTGATCTCATAATTATTAATTTCTTTGAGTGTGTAGATTTACTCCTATTGAAGCTAGTTGAAGATGAGGAAACCCTGTTGCTCAGTGCTCTCAATTGTGCCGCTTAGAAGATGAGGCTCTTTGTCCCTACTTACCAATGCAAAAAGCTTCTTTCACTAAATGGCTAAATGGCATGTGATTATGGCCGTCTTTCCAAGTATGTCCTAATACACTAATTCACCCGTTCACCAGCCTCATCATTGTGATTGATAGCTTGAACGATTTATGGTTTTCAAAATTCACGACAGAGTTATGAAGATAGCTCGAGTTGATACGTATTTTTACAATTAATAAATCGAGTTGTTATGTATTTTTTTCCAATATTTTTTACAATAAATAAATCGAGTTGATTCATATTTTTTCAATTAAATAAATCTAATTGCAAAGTAGTCCTATTCTTTAAAATAGGACGATAATAATTAATTCTGGGATGTTTACTACATTTTACATTTTGTAAGAAGTTATGAGATGATAAGTTTGTTCATTGGCATTGGAGAACCACTTCTGCATGTGCCTGGATTATGAAGTTGACCTCGATTGTGAAGTAAAAGAATTTATTATACATTGGCAGATGCTTATTCACCAGTACTAAGCTCTCTGTCCATGGCAGTCAGTATTTATATATTATGATTTTATTAGCATTAATAAGTTAGTTTTTAATTATGTAATTACCTGTGCTTATGGTTTTCATTTCTCCTAGTTAATGTTATTTTATGATTTTGTCCCCTTAAACTTTTGCAAGATCTATTCTCTTGCTTTAAGTGAGGGGATGGTCTCTAATTATAGGGGTATGATAAGGACTAGAGTTAAAGTTAGAATGGGCAAAAAGTTTTCCTTAAAGAGGGTGCTTGCTCTTTCCAGGTATGGAGCCTTTTATCTGTATGACAGTATTGAGAAAAAAAAAAACTCCTTTCTCAAGTTCCTTCAAAGGGCCCTAAATTTGTTATACATTCCATCTTCTATTCTGTTCCTACAACAAAAAATGTTCAATAGTTTTTCTGATCAGTCTGGATCCCATGTCTTAGACATCTTTAGTATGTGAAACCTTTCTTTATCTTCTGTGGTGGTGTCTTAGTAATATAAATATTTCCCTGTTACTTTGTTTTCCTTGATTTGTGAAGTATTTATTGTTTTATTTCTAACAGCTAGGGCTCAGAAATAATCTGTAGCACAATATTTATCGCCTTTCAAGTTTGTTCTGCATTGGAATACGTACTGCTTGCTATATTTGATCTTAGTGATCCGTCATTCCTTTCTAGTCGCTAGCACTGGTTTGTATTCTACTATTCTTGTGTATAGCAGGTTTTCTCTTAAGTTATGTTTTTAGCAAAATATTTCTGTTGATTGTTAGTAAATATCATATGGTTAACTTGTGGGACGAGCCAATTGCATTCTTCTATTGGCTTCTACTTCTGCAATACAGAGTTCTCGTGTAATTCTTTTCTGTTTTCAGGTTATTGCTGTTGCGAAGTCATCAGACATTGTATTGATGGTTCTTGATGCATCCAAGGTAAGTTGCTTTATTACCATGACATGATAATATGAAACAGAAGACTGTCTAGTTGTTACAAACTAGGCTATCTATTTCTTTTTTCTCCTGCACTATACTTTGTGGCCATGATATACATTATTTGCTGGAGTGTAAACTTGTTCAGAGTCTGGTTATGGGTTTCTTGTTCCAAAAGGAACTCAATTTTGATCTTCAAAAGAGAAACTCAATTTAAATTCACAACTACTGCTCGCATAAGCCTGAATGAACTCTCTTCCTCTAAAAGTTCAATACCTATGATTTTTTTTTCCATCAACACTTATGAAATCAGAAAGCCATCATAATGACTTTGAACAGTTTTAAACAAAGGAATCGGAAAACTGTATCTATATGGGTAGAGGAAGAAACATTTTAGGAATTTTTGTTTGTCATCAAATGATGAGTAGGAGAACATAGAAATTAGTCTTGAGAAGAGTGAGAGTGATCCAAACAGTGGGAGAAGAAAGTTCATCTAATTATTTATCATCACTTCCTTAAGGAAATCCTCCAAAAAACTTTTCCTACTTAGCACAATGCTCAAACCTCAGGGTCACCTGAAGAAATGAAGCTTCAACTAAAACCTCTCCAACTTCTACAGGATCTCCAGGTGCTTTCCTTTTTAGCCTGCAACTATGTCGTTAATCACAAGGAAGCACTCTTGACTTTGGAGAAATTCTTGGGAAGAAATTCATTACAACAAAATGCGGTGGAAAAGAACTTGACATTCTTTCACGAAAAGCATTTGACATCCAGTTTTGAAGACAAAAAGGGTCACAGACAATAAAACGTTGTTAATTGGGGCTTATAGTTTAATTGGTTGAAATATGCCTCATGTCATGCTCTGATACCAAAGTTGATGTGAGATAACAAAGATGGGGTGGTTAGGGTTTAAAAGATGGAGGAAAATATGAGAAAAATTGGTGGATAATTAAGGTTCCTATGATTCTCACTTATGGTTCCCTCCCTTCCCTTCCAGGATATTGATCACTTCCGGAATCCTTAGGCTAACTCATTCCAAAGTCAATGCGCACAAAACAAATTTCATTCATCAAAGTTTTCTTAATATGTACAGATTCCACCCTATTTTTTGGAAATGAACTAAAATAAAAATAAAAAAGTAGATAACTATGACTCTAGATACTTATTCAAATGGGATAATTCTTACTAATTTTAAATTAATTAAATTTATCCATTTAAATGGTCCTATTCAACATGCTTGAATCAATTTGGATAAAATTTATTTTGGATAAATTCAACCAATTTAAATCTAAAGAAAAACATATATAAATAATATGCACATTCTATCAAAAGAAAGCTATGAGATTTAATCTGTACCATTCATCATCTTGATGTTCTCATCAATACTGCTCGCAACGGTGTGTTGACATAGGGAAGAGGGAGTGGAAAGCTTGATTTAGAGGCTGCATTCAGCCTTCTCTTCCTTCAGGGGTGATCGAAAGCTGATGGACTTCTTTTGGGAAAATTGTGTTGGCATTGCGAGATTGTGTACTCAAACCGAAAGTTGAGTATGTTGGGCTGCAAGATAGAATGGAAATTTCCTATTGTGGAGTCAACACTTGTAATTTGATCCAAAAGGTCTCATTAACTTCAGTAAGCTTTACTGGGTGGAGCTGATCCAGATTTTAGAGGTGTTTTGGCCCTTTTTTTAATCATTTCGAAGCAAATTTCGCTTATGAAAATGAAGTCTAAGGGGGTAACTAGATTAAATTGGTGGCTGGCTTTTGAAAATATCTAGCTGGCTGTTCATAAGCATGTTCAAATAAATTTTCTTCTGATGTTCATCTTAAGAGGCAATGCTTGTTTGCCTATAATTTTCATTTCTCTACTATTTATGAGGTATGGCTTAATATAAAAACAAAAATTCATAGGCATCAATGAGATTACCACGGAGTTTATGTGGATTTAACAATCATTTCTTCTTCATCAAGAACATCTTAGTTGGTTTTTTCTTTTGTTTTTATTCTGAACATGCTTATAAATATTGTGAACTTTGTCAACTCTCAGTTAATAGTTCAAATTTGAAAAGATTGCAACTAAAAACAAAATGTTGAATTTCAAATTGCTGATTGTCTCCTTTTAAACCTTCTGATTAGTAATGGCTACACTTTCATGTGTAAACCCGTTGTCTTCTATATATGTCATCAATATAACATATAGAATCATCGGGAATTTATTGTTTTACATACTGCTGTTCGTATTTGATTGCCCTTAATTTGTGCTATAAAAGCCTTTTTTCATTCATCTCAGTTAATTGTGCTAATTTAACTTTAAAGACTCACATTTTTGCGGTTATTCATAGAGTGAGGGGCATCGACAAATTTTGACAAGAGAGCTAGAAGCAGTTGGTCTGCGCTTAAACAAACGGCCACCTCATGTAAGCTGAATACTGTTCTTAATTAAAACTTGAAAGTTTTCACAAGGTTATCTTAATTACGTATAATATCTCTATTTTATCATTTTCTTCTTCCTTTTCTTCCTTGTGATAACATACTTCTTCCATAAGTAAAGAGGAAAAAGAAGAGGAAGAGGAGGGAGAAGAATAATTTCACTTCATCTCAAAATCTGCCACTACATAGAATAATATGGCTTTTAATAGTGTTTTTTAAGCCCAAATATAATGGAAATAATTTGCTTGAAAGGGAATAATTCTAAATAAAACCTATTTAACCAATAATTCTAAATAAAAACTTTACCTAAATAGCTCAAATATTGTGTTCTCCTAGCACAGTGGGGAAGTAGCATGCTTGGGAGAAATTGTGGTGTCCAGAGGTAAAATAAATAAAAAGCTCAAATACTCTATTTGAAATATAATAAGCCAAATTAACTCTTCTATCTCAAATATTTAATTCAAAATTTTCCTTTGTTGCTTCTAGAGTACATAGTGCGAAATCACAAGAATTGGCCGGTGAATCTCCATCACAGTGGGCCCCTGTGGTTATGAAAGAAGGGGTCCAAGTTATGATAGTAAAAAAAGAGATGTTAAGGGTAAAAATGACTTGTTATATAATTATTGAATATCACTTGAGGCACTAGCACTGTTTTGGTTTTTTGAAAAGGACACTGGCACTTACATGAAGCACGTCTTCAAATTGAGTTGAATGGAGCAGAGACATTGTGTGTAGCCCCATTAGTTTGGGATAAAGATTTGCTTTTCGTTGTTTATAGGACGCACACCTATTAGTTTGCATTTAAGGGATTTTATTTTGTTCAGAAAAATACAATATTTGGAAATATTGGTAAACATTGTTTTGTAACGTTTTCATCAGTCATGTTTACTGGTTCTCAGATTTTTTGATGATTTAATCTGATTTTTTGAATTTTTTATGGTGATGTGGTTGTTGAAAAATACCATTGTTTGGTATCAGATAAATTAGTGGAGATCCTAAACCGAAGAGATGTTTTTGAGACTACATTTTACTTGCTTCAGTAATTTAATTTTTGGATTAATGTTCTTTTGTTCATCAGATATATTTTAAAAAGAAAAAGACCGGAGGCATTTCATTCAACAGTACTTGCGCTCTTACTCATGTTGATGAAAAGCTTTGCTACCAGATTTTGCATGAGTACAAGATACACAATGCAGAGGTACTTGTAAATTGTTTGATAAGTGGAATTTTTAGATATTTGACACATTCTGCCAAAACACTGCTCAAGTGGAAAAGCATGTGTAACTTCATAAAAATCGCTCAATCAACATGCGGTTTTATAGTACATCTGAATTTGTTATAGTATACTGAATATAAGTTAAAGCTCACTTTATTACCGGTTATGAATCACAGAAATACAGATACAATTCGTTAACTGGTAAACAAGGAAAAATCCTGCACTCTTGGTTTGCTGAGGCCTAGTCTACATGTGAGCTGATCTGTGCTCATTTATATTCTGCGCGTTCTATTAACTAAAAGTATTATAGAGTCCCTTTTTAGCTGGTGTTACATTTTGGATCCTATCAACTGATCTATGATTTTAGTTACCCTTGATTCATTATGGCCTATTAATATATCTGATTTGGTTTTATGTTACATAGTCTGTATTTGATTGAAAATGCATTGTTTGATTGTAAATGTACTATCATGCTAATCTGTGCTGGTTGTCCTAACACCTATACTATTAGTTTGTCCTCAAGGTCTTGATGACTGCTCATAATCATGTAATGGGTGTTGTCCCACATGGTGGGGACACCCTTGATGATATGCATTGATTCCATCCTGATTTACTCGATGTTGATTATAGAGATAATTTGGATTATTTTAAGTTAATGATTTCCATATTAACTTGATACAAGTTTTATTTGATTGACGATTCAGAATTGATTTAGAGTTGTTTCTAAATTAAAAAAAAAAGATTCAGAATTGATTTAGAAGGATAGATTCACCTTATTTATTTGATTTTTTGCATTTGCTTTACTTATCATTAATGTATTTGATATTTTTATTTTATGTTTTTTTTTTATTTTATAGTTTATATAAATTGTAGGCCAATAAAAGCTCTAGGAAAGAAACCTAGATTATTGGATCTTGTCCATGCAAAAAGAAAAAGAAGGGCAAAAAAACATGGCAAGAAATAATAAGAAATAATCTTACATACTCAGAGTTAATGAGAATTTATTATTTGATAGAGTGTAACAGAAACAAAAGATTTATGTAGCCGATGGATAAAAGCTTGATTGTTATTCTAGTATTTATTTCATAATTTCTATGTAATGTGGTCTTTATATAAATGGGCTGCTTGTTATTGTAATAATCAGTTTGTGATGATGAATAAAATTTGACTTGAGTGTGGCTTAAAGGACCAATATTCTATTGAAGGGAAGGTAGGGGTGTCTTTAAGTGAGAATCTATCAAATCTTCAGTTATCTTGTTGAGTGAAAAAGAAAATATGGTTTAAACTTCGCCGAAGCTGCTCAGTTTCGTTAGTTTTATTTCATTTTCAGTAAATATTGATTTGAAACTCATTGATTCATTTTGGCCAAAACTCTCACCTTTTTAGAACAAAATTTCATAAAACTTGAATTTTTAAATAAAAAATTAAAGATCACGGTGTGCATTACCAAAAAAATTTAAAACGTTGAAAAATAATATCCAAATCCCTTTCACTTGCATTACCTTCACATTTCCTTGTTATTGATTTGCCTTGCTCTAGCTTTAACCAGCCATCCTCTATCGCTTCCACCCCTTAGCTTGACACAACTCCTTGCCATAGCTACCTGCTACTTACAGTATCATTTCTAGCTGACTCACATCAACCTCTGATAGTCAACAACATTCCAAGCTCCACTCTCACCAGATAGTTGTGCAACTCTGCATCCATAACTTTGATTGCCACTTGCTCCTCTCTTGCACAAACTCCACTATAGTTAACTGAGATGCTCCAGGCTTAGCAAACCCAATGCTACTTGAATTTGCTGCCCTGCTTTGTCCCAAACTAAATCATGCTACTTTGTACTGTGAGCCATGACCCACACTAGCCTCGCTTCCTAAATCCGTCTGATCGCCATGTGTACAAGAGTACCAAGGCCAGCTCATGACTTATCCAGGCCTTCAACCATACTCTAGTAAACTGAGTTGATTCCTATTGGCATATCCAAAATACTCCTGAATTGAGGTGCAATTTAGTTCGGACTGATTATTTTTTGTTTCGCTATTTCAGTTAAAATTTTGTCAGTCACTTGAATTGTTGGATTGAACTTTAAATCGAGAGCCCCAAAACTTATTTAAAAGAAAATTATCAGTGGATTTAATTGCGAACCTTTTATTTGATTTTTTTAATTTAAATCAATAAGCCTTAATTTAATTAGTAAATTCTTATTTATTAATCTAATTCAATTTTTAATTTTAAAATTATTTAATTTGGGGATTGGATTTAACATTCATAATTTATCATATAAATATTTTTGGAAAGTAATTTCACTTATTTATAATTTTTCTTCAAATTATTTTGCCAACTTAAATATTTACATGACAATTCATTTTTTCTCTCATCATTTTGGCATTGGTGCTTTAGATTATGTTAGTTTATTTTATTGAAATACATCATGGATTATAACCTACATTATGTTAATATTCTTATTTTTATCTGAGTATTCAGTGCTACCCACTTGCGCTATACATTTATAATGAATGTCAAATTGAGAACTTTAATAGCAAACATAGAGCTAATTTGGACCTTATGGATCAAGCTAAGACGCCGCCATCCTTGGACTGAGATGTATTTGAAGAATTGATTTGAATTTTGTATATGAAGAGAAAATTTGACTGTTATTTTATTTGTTATAACCTCATCAAGTTGAGTATGATTCAATTCACAAATTCAATACTTCTCGGTCAAGCAAACTATATATCAAAACTAGAATAGATTGAGTTTGGTTGAAATGTACGAAGAGCTTAAACCTCAATTAAGAAGGAAATAGTTTTGTACTTTAGAGTAGGTTGCACGAGGTTCTGAAAGGTATCAAGCACCATTGCCACCTTAATAGCATTTGGCCCTCACTCTCGCCTACCCTTACCACACCTACTTTGGTGGTTAGACCTAGTGAGGCACTAGATATCTAGGCTAGTTCTTCTCTGAGGAAAGGCATGATTGAGTGCTCCATTGAAATATTTTGCTTCTAATTGAAGAGAGTATCACCACAACTTTATCTATTTTTATTTATATAGCAAATTCAACCATCACTAAGGAATGCAAGTTTGAAGGAGAGATTGAGGAACCCATTAAAGAGGAGAACCTAGAACCAACCAAGAAGATTGTAATTTTTGGCTATGAGGATGATTCCATAGACCATATTGATTTGATCGTGAGTTGTAAACATTGTGAGGTTACTAGATTCTATTTAATAAAATACATTTCTAGATATCATAAAGTCAATGGCCGGGAAGATTCAATACTGAAAAAGTGTCAACACGTGCTGAGAGCACAAGACTTTGTTTTGATTGCCTTAACTTCTAGTTGGTGTTATGTTAGGATTGCTAGCTATTTCTGGATGGACTTCTAACACCTTTGATTATGACTTCTATTGTCGCAATAACTTTACGATCCACTTTCTTATGATCAGATGAAGTTGGTCGGTAGGAACTAGTAGGATCATTAGTTGAATATATTTGCATTTAGTTCGTTATATCATTGCTGGTTAGATAGTCTAGGTCTACATTCTCATCTGCATTTTACAGTCTTTTGATTTTAGTTCTATTTATGTATATATATTTGAAATAAAGAGAAATCAATAAACTTTTAATGATAAATTAGTACAGTTTGGTGCGACATATTTTTTAAATATAATTATAAATTAATTAAAGCAATTAGATCTACAAATTAGGTTCTTTTTAAAATTTTATTTATATTAGGTTAGATGTGTAAATTTTGAATTATTACAAGATCATAGGAACAATCAACTTTTAATATTTTTACTTGAAATTTGGCTGTAGCCTATAATAAATTTTAATATTTTTAGATCTAGTGATTATTTGGGCCTAATAATAAACTTAGGGAGGTCGTCACATTTATTTCCTTTCAAGAATAGCCTAATTTGAGAGTGGCCACAATCAAGTACACTTGTATTAGGTGGAGTTTTTTTTTTCTTTTAGGAGATTCAGGGAGGAGCCGCAATAGATTGATCCGATCCACAAGAGCTATATGAGTTAACTCACCCATTACTTGCCATAGTCGATTTCTTCCTACCTTTGGGAGAGTTAGTTGGGACATGCTTGACTACATGTGTTGATGCCTTCCAGATTTTCTTGATGCTGATTAAGAATTCATATTTGGGTTAATTTGGGTTTATTACTAATTTCCATATAAGCCTAATACATATTTGATATAGTTGAAGGTTTAGAGCTAATTTAGAAGAACCAAGACTTGTCATATTTACTTGATTTTTGCATTTGCTCTATTTGTCATGTACATGATTTTTTTAATTTTATTATGTAGTTTTATTGAATTGAGTTTTTATATAAAATATCTCGTTATCATAATCAATAATTTATGATGATTGAATAAATTTGAGCTTGAGTACCGACCTAAATTCGGGTTAAAAGATCAATATCCTGGGGCATCTTTAGGTGAGAATCTTACACAACCTTTATCTTGTTGAGTGAAAACAAAGTCCTAATACCTTTTTCTTTCATCACCTTCGCCATTCCCTAATGTAGGCTCCTACTCTACTCTGCCACCTTCAATTATTTCCAGACCGCGTTGTCGGACAACACTACTTTCTACAGCTTGCTCCTTCCTCAAATACCATCGGTAGCGTATTCATGCCGATTTCTAACAATTGATAGCGTTACGAGCTCCCTTGTTCCTGCGCTTTCTCGTAAACTTGCATTCTTCACCCTTGTGATCATTGCTAGCTTTCCTCGCATCAAGTTACCGGCAAGGATGTCACCATGCCTACCTATTGATGACGTTGTGTCCTTTATTCCATCTAGCCGGCTGTCTTCACCAACGTTATCTTTTATGTGTGGCGAGTTTGTGTGATTGTGGCCCAACTAAACCGCACCTAGCTACAATGAGCCCACCGATACTCGCACCAACCTCTCCTCTGTAGTCTTGCATTGTATTGCACCACCCCGCATTTTAAGCCAAGACCCATATCAACCTCACTTCCTAAACCTCTATGACCATTACACGAGAAGGCATACTAAGACCAGCCCATGACTTATCCTGTCCTCTAACCAGATTTTAGCACATTGAGCTGATCCCACTTGGTTGATCCAAGACATGAATTAAGATACAATTCCTTTAGAATAATTATTTTATGATAACTCGATTTGGATTGAAAATATATCATTCACTTGAATTGTTCGATTGACCTGTAAGTCAAGAGATCCGAAACTCAATTGTTATTGTTGGATTTAATTGTGAGAACTCTTAATTTAAATTCTGAAGCTTGGACTTGATCCGTTAAATTTTAATTGACAAGCCATAGTGTAATTAATAAATCGTTATTTTTCAATGATCTAATATAATTTTTGGGATTTAATTTTCATAATTTTTCTTGTAAATACATTTGGAAAATAATTGCACTCAAATATTATAATCCGTCAAATTAAATTGTTAATGTAAAATATTTCTTGTCATCTCGTTTTTACCCTGCATCACTATATATGCAAGCGTGTTCTTGAAGGTATTTACTTATTCCCATAAAATTTCCATGTGGTATATATCAGTGAAACTGATAGCTGATGGTGGGCAATTCAGCTTGCTCACTCTGCCATCAATAGTGGTGCTGTCTGTATTCATCTGTTTTCTTTATCATATAGAATTTGCTGTTTCGTTTAATATATTGTCTGCTCATCACACATACCAATTTTTTCTGTATTAGTTTGGTATTTGATGTATCCTTTCTCTGGCTAACTTGTTTTGGCTAATCAAACCTTTCTTACGAGTTCTTTCGCATCAGACCTAGTTATTTCTTTTGATGCCAGTATACTTTTTCCGTGTAGTTTCCCTCTTTTTTTCTGAGTTACTTGAAATTTTTTAATTTGATAGTTGTTATGTTTACAAAGAGTTCTTCGTATTGTGTCTCTCTGTAAGCATGCCATAACTTTTTGTATTACTCAACTCAGGTCTTATTTCGTGAAGATGCTACTGTAGATGATCTCATTGATGTCATTGAAGGAAATCGCAAGTATATGAAATGTATATATGTCTATAACAAGATTGATGTTATTGGTATAGATGATGTGGATAGACTTGCCCGTCAGCCAAATTCTGTTGTCATCAGCTGCAATTTGAAGGTAGGTGCTCTCCCTCCCTCCCTCTCTCTCTCTCTCTATATATATATATATATATATACATATTAGATAGATATTATGCATCTTAATGTTCTACAATCTGTGTGTGTGTGTTTGTGTGGATGTCCTTGTCCCTGATATGTGGTTAATATTTTCATTGCAGCTGAACTTGGACAGATTGCTAGCAAGGATGTGGGAGGATATGGGCCTTGTGAGAGTTTATACGAAGCCACAAGGTCAGCAACCTGATTTTTCGGAGCCTGTAGTTTTATCAACTGTAAGTTGATCTCTTTTGCCGCATATTATGTGAACCTGAATGCCACTGCAGGTGTCTACCCTATACCCGAATAATTTCTTCTGTTGAAATTCAAACAGGATAGAGGTGGCTGCACAGTTGAAGATTTCTGTAATCACATTCACCGCAGTCTGGTTAACGATGTAAAATATGTTCTTGTTTGGGGAACAAGTGCAAGGCACTATCCACAGCATTGTGGCCTATCACATGCTCTCAGTGATGAGGATGTTGTTCAGATTGTGAAGAAAAAGGTACTGTCTTGGCTTCTTCAACAAGCACTTGCACATTATTTGGTTGAGATGATAGCGAGGCCGGTTTTGGCGTGTTGGCTAAACACCTCATCTAACATATTATTGTCATACTCACGCTTTCCCTATCCGTTTTCTCATTGGTTTTCAATTAAGGATTTCGTGAAGATGAGGCAATCGCTGACAAACATGCAGTTCCCCTTTCATAACCTATTCATTTAGAAATGTTTATCTCCAAGACTGCAGTTGCTACCTACATGACCTATTCAGGTTATAATCAGGTGTTCTTTTGGAGCTTCTAAGACCTTAACCCCAACAACAAAACCTTACCCCCAACTTACTGGGTTCAAGCACCCGAGATATGTTTTAAAGAAAAGTTCTTGGTGAGTGCAAGTGAGTCAAAATCATATTAATAACTCTCTGAAGTCATCATTACTCTTATTAAAAGACGAGAGCATCTAGAAATTGAAGATGGACATGTTTGAACCACCTTTCTCATTTTACCTTGTAGAAGTGATACAATGGTCCACTCTAGTGTGACCAATTAAACGAGCAACTGCATGTCAGATACATTGATATTATGAGTTTTTTGTCACTCGACTTTCAGCAATATATATATTTTTTCACTTAATTGCGGAGCACTGATTACCGTACAGGCTAGTTAGATGTTTGTCTTCTCTTTATATGCTTGCACATTTCAGCATGCTTTTTTATTCATGCCTTCCAATTAGGAAGCTCAGATTTGATGATCTAATCCTTCAGGATAAAGAGGAAGGAGGACGAGGTCGGTTCAAGTCACATTCGACTGCTCCTGCTCGTATTTCTGATAGAGAGAAGAAGGCTCCTCTGAAGACATGATTGTATAGATTTTATTTTTTGTTTCCTGAACAATGTTGGGGACAATGTATACGAGGTTTTTGATGATTTATTACTTTGTGAGAATCGTTTTCCTACAGAAACATGATTTATTTTTTGATGTCGGGTGAACAATCAGTCATCTAATCTTCTTGATGTGTATGATTTGGCTATAGATTTTAAAGCAACATAATGCTTCAATCTTTTGATGAGTTGGTTATTCTCTTTTGATGATGATGAGTTTAGAATTAAAACATAACTTTTAACTGTGAAATATTGGATCTTTCATTTTTAAAATTTTAAAATGTTAAATTTATAAATTAATATTTGTATTTAACATTTTGTATCATAATGTAAATATTTTTTCAAACACATTATTTATCATAATTGAAACAAGTGGGAGAGGGCTGCCTTGCTGATATGATTAAAACAGGAGTTGATCCATTTTCCATAATAAACAGGAGCTTATTACAATTTTAGCTGATTTTGAAATTAGTGAAATATTTACTTTTAAGCACACATTTATGTAATCTATGAAATGCAGGATATATGGATGCAAGGAATTTGGCTCGAAGGATATTCCAAAGTCATTATTGATCAACTTCAAGCAGCGTTACAATGGCCACAAAGCAGCAGCTCGAACGAGATTCATGCCATTCTCCGTGTTTTGGTTGCTTTTCCCTTTTGCAAAATTTCTCATGTGTATAGGCAAGCCAATGAGGCTGTCAATTTTGTTGCGTCCACTCTTTTGTATCGAATATTTGTTGGGATCATACAATGTCTCTCCCACCAGACTTTTGTGCAATCCTCTTAAAGGATTGCTTTGTGTACTTGATACTTTATTTTATTGCATAGGCTACGGCTGAATTAAAAAAAAAAAGAAATGCAGGATATATGAAAGATGAAGTATAATTATGTGTAAAGTTTTAATATGAAATACTATAACTACTTACTAGTTGAGGATTAGATTTTGTAAGAAAAAATCGTTTGAGATACGTCATCTTCTTGGTGAGAAATTAAGATGAGGAAAGAACATCGATAAAAAATAAAAAAATTATATTTTTACAAGAAAATTCTCGTGAAGGTCAAGTTTAAGGTTTCAATTTAGGATTTTGGGTAAAGAGTTTTAGCCATGAGTTCAATGTTGCAAACTTAATCCCGTATTTTGTTTTATCTTCTACCATTGATCCCATATAATACTCCTATCATATGACCTACATTCCCCTACCCAATCGCTAGTTAGCCAAAAATGCACTTAGAAGATACCTGTGACTTAGCATCGTAGAGTATAATTTCAATTTCTCCTTAATCAATTCTATCATTTTACCCATATGAGCACCACAAAAAATTAGAGACATAACATTTCTCTTCCCAACCAATTCTACAAGTTTTGGTGCACAAAAATTTATCTTCTTCCCTAATTCTTTGCCTTCTTTTCCTCCTCTTCTACCTCAAAATATCATGACAATAGACAACGAGACAAGATCACTTTGTGATATGCTAGCATGAAGTTTTGCTTTCATGCAGCAGCCAAAGAGATGAAGCATCGAATAACTAAAACTTTCAGCATTCAAGATCTTTTACGAAGAGATCTCAGATCAAATGGCCTAATTCAACATATATGCTTATTATTATTATTATTATTATTTTTTGAACTAAACATATATGCTTATTATTACACACATATATATAGTTGAAGTTGTATTACAAGAAAATCTGTTCTAATTGCAATAAACTCCAAACAACTACCAAGCAGGTTTGATCATAATTGTCAGCCCTGGCATATAACAGTGATTTTTAGTTAATATTTTAGGAGAAACAATCTTATAGACCTACTAATAAAGCCATTCTAATGGACAGAGAAGTTTTTTTTGAGTGCTTTGAAACACAATGTTTTCTTGAATAACTCCATCAAATGACTGTATTATTCCATAGAGAGTAACTTCTAATGCATGAGAAGATGAGCTAGAAAAAGAGAACACACCTTAACAATTAGTTCAAGAGAAAAAAAAGGGCCACATTTTACCACACGACAACTTGCTATAATATTATTAAAACAGATGACATATGAATAAAAATCAAGAAACTGTATTCATCTTTCTATCTGTGGTTCTGATCATCATCTTGATCTTTCTTTGGAAGAATAGTCCACACAATCGCCTCTACCTCTTCTTTTGCCCGTTCAATAACGCTGGGGCCTCGGACCTCGCCAATTGGAGTGCTCTCATCAATGGCATTACTCTTCCCATGAGTCTCCTTTTGATGCTCTTCCTCCCTTCCCACACCTCTCTCTATTTACATACAATAAACAAATTAAATCCAAACACGTTTAATCTATCCTGATCTTTCCCAATTCATATTGGCCTGTTTGGTAGGTAAAATGAAGCGGCTTCAATCCTTTCAATACCGATTCACATAAAATAAATCTACAAAATACTTTTCTAAGTGATTTACATACATAATACATATTAAACATTCGAAATATAAACATTACCTGCTTCACACTATGGTCTCCATTCGTCACTTACCGTCTAACCCGATCTAATTGTGATTAGATGAGCTATCAAATATAATTTGTACATATAAATATTTTAGAAATAAGTAATAAACGATGAATATTAATACAAAAATATAATTTTAGCATAATATTTTATAATTGAAGAAGCAACATTATTTCATAGAATAAAATTGCAACCTATCAATTACATAATTTTAAATTTCAAAATAATTGTTTCGTGAAAACTATGATGTTGAACGAGTAATATTAATGTGTTAAAGATGTTTTAAGAATAATTAATATTTATATTTTGAGTGTTTAATAAGTGTTAACATGTGGTTCCTGCGCTGCATCCTGGCCGGACACGTGGCGCCCGTCAGGT
>JAEMOT010001704.1:17922-47084 GCA_019297695.1 Apostasia ramifera | reverse complement strand
GCACCAAGATGAGCTAAAACTCAGAGGAGGTTTGGAGGTTGTGATTCTTTCTGAGGGTTCTGAGGCCTATTTATAGGGGGAAGTGAACTTATTAGGGCGGGACCGTCGACGGTTAGTATTTGGTGGTTGGGGAGATGACATTAATAGGGCGGGACCGTTGGTGGGTGAGAAGGTGGGAGAAAGTCAGAGGAGAAATAAATATATCTATATTTTATTCAAACTGTCTGCAAGGAATATTTTATTTAACGTAGCAATTATTTTAAAGTCCTCAGATGACATATGTACTTATATTAAATCCAGAAGAATATATATATTAACAGGTATTTATTTAAACGGATTATTACAAAACCTACCTCGAATTCACCATGATCTTAGGTTTTCTTGAGATCCGAAGAGAAAAGATCGCTCCAAATTGCTAGATCCAATCAAAGGCGTAAGAAAATATGTAGATCGAGAAGAAAATGAAGAAGAATCGTCAATTTTGAGGGAGATCCGGCTTCTCTCTCTCTCCAACGCGTCACTTTCTCTCTCCAACTCGTCACTTTCTCTATCCTCTCTCTAGGCCGGCGGCGGTTATAGAATGAGAAGAGTTGAATCGGTGTTTTAGGACGAGAAACTCTATTTCTTTCTCTAAATAATAATCTGGGGGTATTTCTGTAATTTTTCTTAGCCTTAATTTAAGGAGGTAGTTATGAATATTTAATGGGTAATTAAATTCATTGGATTTGAATTTTAAATAACCTGATTTAGTTAAATTAAATATTAATTTCAACCATTTTGAATTTTGAATCGCATAACAAACATTTAACATTTCATATATTTATTTTAAATAATTAATCTCATGAATAAAAATTAATTTCATCATAATAAATTAAATTAATTAAAAATCTAAATTTAAATTTTACCGGGATGTTACAATTCTCCCCACCTTAAGAAATTTTATCCTCAAAATTTAGGTAAAGAGCTCGAGAAAATTCGATCCTTGGTTGTGATCTCTATATTCACACACGACGTCACACTGATCGTCGTACCCGTAGGTAGTGCCACATTCAACACATCGTCAAGTGGATAAATTAATAAAGCTAATTTTCACACCACATTCTCAGGGATGAAAGAATGTGAAGCACTTGAATCAAATAAAGCAATCACAGGTGAGTTGCACAAAGATATAATACCTGCGATGACAACAGGTGACTCTTAAGCCAACTGCTGAGTAAGGGCATAAATACGGAGCTGAGCTCCACGCCCTCCAGTATATCCTCCACGCCCTCCAAATGATGCAGTAGTACCACCTCCACGTCCTCCAGTAGTAGAAGCCACAGATGCTGGCGTAGTAGGTGTAGCGGTAGGTATCACCTTCTTAGGGCAATTGGGAGACATATGACCCGTCTCACCACAAGCATAACAAGTCCTGTTCAGTAGTCTACACTGACCCCAATGATCCTTGCCAAAATGCTGACATTCTGGCTTGCCAGTGCTGCCACCAGAGTTTCTTGGGCCAGTACTAGAGTGAAACTTCTTAGGTGCAGGTCCAGAATAAGACCTGGATGCTTCACCCTTCCTTTTTGCAGCTATTTGCCTCCGCTTCTGTATAAGCAATTGGTCTTGCTCCACTATGCTTGCCATGTTCACCAGTTCAGAGTTTACTTGATGTTGAAAAGGCAAAACTGCTGTCCGAATAGAATCACGTAGCCCTTTTCGAAAAAGATAACACTTCTCCTTCTCATTTGGAACCATCTGTGGAGCAAATTTAGCAAGTGCATTGAATTTGGCTTCATATTCATGCACAGTCATGTCTCGCTGTGTCAGTCGAGCTAGCTCCTCTCTCATCTTATCTCTAGCAGATTGGGGAACATACTGCTGCCTGAAAGCCACTAAGAATTCGCTCCAAGTAATGTCCTCCAATTCTTTCTCATTGAAGAAGATCCTGCGGTGATCCTTCCACCAATCGTCTGCCGCTCCATCAAGTACACCAACAGCAAGAGCTACCTTTCTATTTGCAGGGCATCTGGTGCTATCAAATTTTGCAGGGCATCTGATGCTATCAAAAGCCTTCTCCACTGATCCAATCCACTTCTTAGCAGCAGTAGGGTCAACAATACCCTCAAAATGCGGTGGCCTCATCTTTTAAAATAGCTGCACTGTACGATCCATTTGCGGCTCTCGCTCCCCACCTTGAGGTGGCACTGCTGGCATGCGACCATGCAGAACCTCCAACCTATCAGCAATAGTCGTCAACACTTGCGCTAGGTGTTGATTAAAGTCTCCTTGTAGTCTTGGGGGTCCATTATTTGCAATGCTATCAGAGGCCTGATCTGCAGCTTGATTCCTCCTGTTATAATATATGTTAGCACAAACAAACAATGCAAACAAAGGTGATAGGTACTGTGCTTGTGTATTTCCCAGTCCTATATTTTACCCAGTCACGCCTCTCATTAAGAAAATGGACAACTTGACGCTCTGATACCACCTTGTGACGACCCTAGCCATCACACTAAAAATTTATCTAAGTTAGGGGAGAAGAAAGATTAATTCAACAGCGGAAGAAAATTAAATAGATTAAATGCTACTACAAGAGTTCACAATACTAAATCTTAGAACAGAATTAAACATCTAACTAAAATAAATGAAGTAGAACTACTATAGTCTCAACCGAACACATAAGCAGATAAGTCACTCTCTAAGAAAATAAAGTAATAAACTAATTGTTCTCTTGACTGGCATTCTCCCCATTCCCATGATTAAGTGCTCCAGTACCTACCACGTTAGTGACAGAGTCCGTTAGAACAGACTCGTAGGTTGTACACTAACAAAGCCTTTAAATAAAAAAAATATTAAACAATAATAATAATAATAATAACAGCATGTTAACATGATATAATAAAAATAACAAACAATTAAATATATATAACATAGATTTTAATTAAGCATGCATGTATGATAAAGAAATGAAATAACACAGCATGAATAATAATTATGAAACAAACATAATATAATTTGCATAGCAAGTACAATATCAGCATATAAACAGAATCGATAAAATAAAATAAGTAACGAGCAAATTTCTTTTTATTACTTTCACTTTTATCTTTTGGGCCCGTGATTTCTCGTACTGCGCCTCAGCTGCCTTTTACATCTTTGGGGATCGTCACCTCCCATGAATAGCCCTCCGTAGGCATATCCAATGGACGCCGTCGTGCCAAATATCATGTGAGGACCTCTAGTGGACACGTATCCACAGCAGACACATATCTGCTTTGGGGATCGTCACCCCCCATGACAGTCGGAAACTGCCAATGGACGCCGTCGCGCCAAATATCATATCATATGCTCGAGCTAAGGCAAGTGCGTAATCCCACAGAAATCACATTTAAATTTAATCCATTGTCGCATTAAAATTTTTATATTTTACTCTATTAAATTGGCAAGTCCATACACTTGCTCAAATATTAATTAATTTTGTATAACCAGTTTGTTCACTTATTTACCCACGCAAGTCCGTACACTTGCCCTTCTAGTGGGCATCACAATCTTAAATGATTATATGTTTGCAATTAAATAGTTATAACTCGATTCAAATTCCAATTAGAATTCAAAACGCTCTTGAAATCCATAACTTAATCAATCCTCTAAATTAAAGCAAATCACAAATTCTAACATCATATCAAACAGGGAGCGATAATATATGGAATATCAAATGTTTACCAAATAATTATTTAGTTTGTCCTTTTATTTGCTACAGGGAATATGAAAATGAAGCATATAGCATATTAACTGCAAGCATAATCATAAATTATCAAAGATTATTGCATCACATCAAATAATTGAATAAACATAAATCAAGCATGAACTATTTATTGAATAATTTAAGCAAATTAAATTTTTCTACTGCCGGCAAATGAAAAATATGCAATGAATTACATGTTAATTAGTGGCATAATTTCTTGAACATATATAGGATGACTGAAGCCGAATCATAAAGAAATGAATATAAATTATAAGAGAAATTCTTGATTAAATGTGTAAAATATTGATTTTCAATAAACATATTCAATTTGATATTAGAATTAAAAATTTATCTAGCCAAGTTAGGGTAAAACCTACCTCGAATTCACCATGATCTTAGGTTTTCTTGAGATCCGAAGAGAAAAGACCGCTCCAAATTGCTAGATCCAATCAAAGGCGTAAGAAAATATGTAGATCGAGAAGAAAATGAAGAAGAATCGTCGATTTTGAGGGAGATCCGGCTTCTCTCTCTCTCCAACGCGTCACTTTCTCTCTCCAACTCGTCACTTTCTCTCTCCTCTCTCTAGGCCGGCGGCGGTTATAGAATGGGAAGAGTTGAATTAGTGTTTTAGGGCGAGAAACTCTATTTTTTTCTCTAAATAATATTCTGGGGGTATTTCTGTAATTTTTCTTAGCCTTAATTTAAGGAGGTAGTTATGAATATTTAATGGGTAATTAAATTCATTGGATTTGAATTTTAAATAACCTGATTTAGTTAAATTAAATATTAATTTTAACCATTTTGAATTTTGAATCGCATAACAAACATTTAACATTTTATATATTTATTTTAAATAATTAATCTCATGAATAAAAATTAATTTCATCGTAATAAATTAAATTAATCAAAAATCTAAATTTAAATTTACCAGGATGTTACATATACAGTTCTTCAAGACACCTGTAATGTCTTGATGCAAGATTCTTAAACAGGTCAATATGATATCGATGTCCCTTATGTGGTGCTATAAACTTAGATGTATTCGCATAGCCAGAATCTACTAAATAGAAATTTCCTATCAAAGATTGATTTTCATTATGAAAGGAATGCCAAAAGTTTACAATTCTTCACATATTTCAATTAGGATTATTACTCACTACATCGAACCATAAAACCTCCGTGAGCAAGAGCATCACGTAATACAGTTATGTCAGCGGTAGAACATCCCTAGCCAGGATATATAAAATGAAACATTCTGTTGAAACCGACAACTGCCATAACGTTCTGTGATAGACCACCTTTTCGATTCCTATATTGCTCTTGTATGTCCATACGTATATGAGCATCAATATGAGTTTCATATATTGCTCCAACAGCATTCTCTATAATAACAATATAAAAATAAGTTAATAAGCAAAAATAATACTAATGTGTTATCAATTATTATATGTTTCATTCACCTTGAAATATGAATAATGAAATTTACTGTTGGCTAAGATGGGGTTGACGTCATCATTTTGGTGTGGCATGCATATGAATTCATTTCTTAGCTCCACCAATCCATCCACGACTTTATTAAAAATCTGACTAATGGTTTCAGTAGAATGCTGGAATAACTCTGAACATTCACGTACTGCATCACCATGTGCCACTATCTTTAAAAAGATTTCTAATTGCTCCTAGCATAACATGCTATGTGTACTTTTCAATACTGATCTAGTTTGTAATATATTCGCTAGTGTTACAAAATCGGCAGGCACAATACGAAAAGTTTGCTTCGCACGTGCTTCGTGACCATTAAGGAAATCGATTATGTAATCATGCCCACTAAATAATCTAGTGTACATAGATTTCCATAATAATCTTTCTATTTGCCTGCTTACACTATCAGTTACTTCCCCCACATGCTTACCTATTGCTTGGGCAATCATCTCTTATACATAGGAGATGTTCCTATCAATGTTTTTATTATGGTTATCAGGATTCATTGAAGTTCCTTCTTTACCTGCAATAATTTTCAATCTACAATACATAAATAAAAGAGAAATCTCATGCAATAATCAATTTACTTGGCCAAGTAAAATTTACAAAACAAACAAATAACATTAATATAATAGAACATAAGTAAAATTAGCATCGCAATATTCAACTAAGCATGCAATCACATCACAACAAATACCTAGCAATTGTTTGTGACTCCCCCAAAGTACAGGGATCAGAATATAAATAGTAATTAGTTTAAGTAGACAGCAAAGAAATCGTGATAAATCTAATCATCAGTCTTATTACGATGGGTCCACGTGGGAGCAGAAGTAAGCTTAGGTACCACCATGTCAATCCAAGCAACAAAATCATCCTCCTCAAAATGAAGGAAAGTTATTTTAAGATTATCATTAGCAGCTACATGCTCCATAATTGTTGCCTTTCCTGCACTTGATAAATTAGGAATTTTGTTAACTTTCTCAAGGCAAGCTGAATGTAATTTATGTGAGCTTGCCTTCTATTCGTTGTAAACTGTGAATTGACTGATATATTCAGGATCAATTTTCAACTTATTAAACTATCCTCGAGAGAAATTTGAATCTCCGGTAGACTTCCCTCGTGACCTCTTTTTATTGGATCTATTGCTCCACTTCTTCACTATCAATATCATGTATGGTTTGCTTACCCTTTCTCGATTATAATTTTTCTGACTTAAAAGCACGAGCAGTACTAGCTGCACAGATGAATTCCATCTTCTCGAACTTCAAAAATTTTTGGCCAAAACATATACGATACTTATCACCTTTGGTCTGCAACATAATGTACAATACTATTAATTATTAATACAATACAATGGGAACCACAAATTTGAATTTTCATCTTAAAAAGCTCTTCAGAAGTGTAACTACATCTCTGCATACCCTTCCTTCTTATTGAACTTCCACCTAGATAACTATGAAAGATCATAAAATAACTTTCAAATTTTTTTAATTTTCTTCCATCCACTCTTCAATTTATCCAATGAGAATGGCCTCCCACCTAACTCAATATATTGTGTTGTAATGCTTGGCCATTCAGTAGCCACTAGATTCCCTGAGTGAACTTGATCCCTAGTTTTGCTTCATATATTGCCTCAATCAACCATTCCTTTTCTACTTCTCTTAGCCCTTTAAACTCCCAATTGGCGGGCTTGTACTCTTCATTGACTTCCGATTTCCTAGCCACCTTAGATAACTTTTGCCGTTGAAATGGCTTATGATCTTCACTCGATGAGCTTCCATCACTCTTGACACCAATTGGGAACATCTTTCTTTGTAATCGTTGCACGTTAATACTTTGCTTGGAATCTGTTTGATAATATGCTAGACAATGAAATAAGTAGACAAAACTATTTCATTATAAATATTCATAATAAGCTCGATGTATGATAAATGCATAAACAATCTACAATATCAAAAGTAATCAACACTTACATTTGAAATAATCTGTTATCAACCTATTTCACATATGACTTGCTCTTCTATTGTTGTTGCTAGACAAACAGTCTTTTGGTTGAGAACATCTTGTTATCCTAATTTTCAAATATTATAGTCCATGCTCATATATGGCTAACAAGATAATAAAAAAAAATTCAAATATTATAGTCCGTGCCTTTGTAACATCAACTGACTAGAATGGGAAAAAAAAGAGCTAGTAATCTGCTATCAGAATAGGCTGAGAATATAAGCATCATAAATAAATTTAGCTTAGAACAGAAGAAGAGAAAAGTCACATGTTGAAAAAAGGGAAAAATGGAGAAGGAAAACTTATTTGTTCAAATGCTTTGGTAGGAAAAGGTAAATCCATGGCTTGCTGCAAAATAAGAATGTAGGAAAAGCTAACAATATCTACAACTTATTAAAATGTTGAATGTTTGAATTGTAAATTTGAAATCAAATAAATCACTAAATAGGATCTTGAGACAAATTTGAAATGACTCTTGAGAAAAATACAAAAACTAAAATCTCTCTCATTTTCAAAAAGACTTAAATGTATTCACACTAATAAAACAACTTGTAAGTTTGATCTGTGATAATAAAAGAGGGAGCCGTCTTTGAATCTTTTTGCCTATCACATTTTCTTTTATTTCTGTCTAAGACCTAAGGGAGGTCTAATTAGTGAGAGTACAGCTTCAAGTAATATGATATGGAAGTCAAGACTACGGGAAAGGATCCCTGATTGGAAGACAAAATGCCCGTGTTGCACCAAAAGAGAGTTGGAAGGCAAGCCTAGGTTGGTCCGTAGGATTAGAAGTAGGTTTTAGTTTGTGTCAAGCCTGAATGATTTATGTAAGGAAATGTCTGGATTACATCATGTATTCTACAGAATTAGCATTAACGAAGAATGAAAAAACAAAAGACCTGGAGAAAATTTAGCAGAAATGGAGAGAGATTACAGCTAACCTAGGTCATGATCAAGGAATTTTTCTTCTTATTTTGAGGTTGGACAAATAATTACAATAATCTATTTGCTTCATAGAACAGCTAGTTGGATCAAAATCAAACAAATCGGGCAACAAAAAAACCACTACGGCAGGTCACGACAACAGAGACCAACGCGATCGCCTTGACAACATCAATCACTTCTACTCAGTGGCCGAACAAAATGACTTGCTTGTGCCTACGATTAGGGCAAATGTAGTTGTTAGCTCACCTTCTCTTGTTATGCCGTTGACGAAGGAGCGAATGAAGAAGCAAAAGAAACAGAGGATCCACGGCAGCCGGTGAAGCAGCGAACGAGGAAGCCGGCGAAGCAGCGAACTAAATCTATGGCAGCCGGCGAAGCAGCGAAGAAAGAAGCGAACGAAGAAGAGGAAGCCGGCGAAGCATCGAACGAAATCTACGACAGCCGGCGAAGTCGGCGAAGCAGCGAAGGAAGAAGAGGATCCACGGCAGCCGGCGTAGGAAGAAGAGGAAGCCAGCGAAGCAGCGAAGGAAATCTACGACAGCCAGCGAAGCCGGCGAAGCAACGAAAGGAAGAAGAGGAAGGCGAAGCAGCGAACAAAGAAGAGGAAGGCGGAAATCTTCTGAAATGAAGAGCGGACGACCATCTACGATTGGATTCTCGTTGCCTTCCTCTGTAGCCTTGTAGGTGAGAAGAGACCGATCGTTGCCCGCTGCTTGAGATGTTGGAAGAAAATAAAGGGATGGCTTGACCGTAATTTGGTTGTGATGACCGTTTGGTAGCCAACTTGTATTTGGGAGAATTTTACAGGAATACCCTGCCAAACAAGACCTTAATGTGTCAAATAAGATTTATTTGATAACATGATGATTCAAATTTTATTAGTTTATGAAATTTCAAAGAATTTTTTATTTCATTTAGTTGGAGTATGTTTTTTAAGTGTTTTAAATGTTTTTGAGATAGAAAAAAAAGAAATTTATTTTAATATTATAATATAAAATAAAATTATTTAATCATTATAAGTTGTGTTCAATGTAAAATAAAATTAATTTTTTTTATTAAAATATGTATAGAATATGAAATAAAATTAATTTTTATAGTAAAAATTTATATAAAATATGAAATAATATTACTTTTTAATATTTAAATAAATATAAATATTGATGAAAAATTTTGAAAAGAAATTTGATAATTTGTTGGATCCAACCAAATAAGTCTTTATTTATTTATTTATTTATTTTTGATAATGTCAAAAAAAATTTCCCTTTAAGATATGCTTAATAGATCATTATGGTACGAGTACATAGGCAAATTGGCATAGCTTCAATTCAGTAGATATTATTCAGATGATTGAAAGTTATTAGCGAATTAGAAGTGAGCCACATCATTTTGTGCATGAGCGCATTGAATCACAGGAGCACTTTTGAATTTAGTGAAGCAGTGTTAGCTACTAAGTCCGTCACATTAAATACTCCAAATTATATAAGCAAATTTCTAATACCACCCTCCTGCACTAATTATAGTCATGTCTTTATTGTCATATTTTGTTATGTTAGGCGAACTTCACTTTGATGTGTCGATAAGCTACTATCATAGCTATGTTTAAGTGATCATACATTACCAATTTTATGTCAATAACGTCGTGAATTGTTTTAACAGCTGCATCTATGTTGATGTTTGCATAACCTGCTTAGGGTGACCAGTATGAGATAAGGCTAAAGTGAGAGTAGAATGTTACTATGCTTGCCTCAAATAAATTTTGAATTTTTTTTTTTTTTAAATGTCTTGCTTCAAATAAATTACATATTAAATAGTAGGGATATTTACGTACATAACATATTATATTACCATATTTACGTATAAAATATTTTTTTTTTAAATTACACATTATATACTTAAAAATTACACTCTATATATTTTTTCTAAAACTGTAATATAATTTTTTAAAAATAAATCTGATATATGTAGTTATAATACGTACCGCAAATAGTATTCCAAGATCTGGTTCACTATGAATTGCACATGAGTTAGAAGGACTTTGACCCACAAGACAAGGGTTTTCATGAAATGCTCTTTCAACGGATAGTTTTGTCTCATTCTACGCACAGATCTCAGCCATCCAAGTAATGGCCCACCATAATTTCAATGGTGGATGGTGAACTCTTAAGTTAATTTGAAAATTGGCAGCAATGGTTTTCAATCAATTTTAAAAAATTTACATTATGTGCATTTTTTTTTGCTTTTATGTCCGGATTTTATGAAACCTAAAATCTTAAACACTTTTTTATTAAATTTTTTTTATTAGAGTTCAAATTAAATAAATTGTTAAATTTAATTTTAGTAATGAAAAGAAAAATTGAAATCTAAAGAACATTTGGCAAGAAATTGTGGGTTGGCGTAGCCATTGCTCGTACTAGAGCTAACTATTCGGCCTGAGTGCTACGTGTGCACGAGCTCGGACTGAGCGTGCAGTTGGTGCCCGATGCTCGGCTTCGAACAGTCCACTTACCGAACTCAATAATAACTTTTCGTTGCAATGGCTCGAATATAGCTTTGTTAAAATTATGCTTTATTAAAAGTTAAAATAATAAATAATCAATAATAAATAATAAATCTTAAATATGAGACATTTAAAATTTAAAATTAAGCAGTGCTGTGTGAAATTATTGAATTGATTGAGCTACAAATGACAATGAATTTATTTTTGAGTTAAATTTAATTTTAAGTTTGACGATCCTCTTTACTGTATTAATTACATATATTTTTAATTTAATTAATTTGAATTATGAGCAATAATTTAGGAAGATCTTATTTAATTTTAAAATATTGCTTGCCTTAAATTCAAACAATCAAAGATTTTTACTGATGCATTCCCTCCGCCAAGCAGATGGTCCAACGGCTCTTCTTTCAGAGCCCCTTTTGAGTTCGAAATTTAAATGTCACAGAGGTCCGCTCACCGCCCAATTCTCACCTCTAACATCACCGCTTGCCTGCACGCGAGCGCCGCACGTGCCTACTCAGCACCTCCTCTTGCCATGGAGGGCCTGATGGACGGTCGTGATCGTCCGATATTTCAAATCGCATCCTTCCCTCCCCGCACCTATATATCGCCTGTTCCTCAGGTTTCGCTTTCTTGTCTAAGGAGATCGGGAGATTGGAACAAGAAGGAGGGGAGGGAGGAGGGAGGAGGGAGGAGGGCGGAGGGCTGGCCTTCGTCGCGTCGAGGGTTCGAGATCGGTTCTTGGTTTCTGTTGATCTCTTCTCTCTGTTGGTGTAAGGGTACTTGGTAGGGCTTTGCTCTGCCCGCTCCTCGGCGGCTTTCTTGCTTGTTCTTGGCAGCTAGAAAGGCCGGGGGGAAATTTCTGATCGGGTTTTAGGGTTTTGGGTTCCGGAAATGGCAGGTTTGAATCGGAGATCATCGTTCTCCTCGTCCACAGTGTCTTCTTCGTCTCTGGCAAAGCGGCCGGCCATGGAGAATGCGCCCAAGGTCTCGGTTTCCGCTCCGGAGAATGCCAAGAAGAGGATGGCTCTAGGGAATCTGACGAATCAGTGCAATGCGGGGAGAAGTGGATCTCGGCAGCCGGGGGCAAAGGGGAACAATGTCGGTGAAATACGCAAGGTTTCTTTGCTTGGATCAATTTCTTTATTTTCTGCGATTTTCTATCTGTTCTTGTGTTGATCATGTAGTTCATGTGCATTATTTCGCTATCTTTCTGAGAAATTTCTCTTCGTGGTTCTGAATTGCATCTGGCATGGATGAATCTTGCTTTCTACAATGAATGGATTATCAAATTTTTATGGAATCAGGATTTTTGGGATGCGAGTTAATAGAGCTATTTCATGGAAAGGGATTTGATAGATTGAGACTATCACATCAAGGTTTATGAACACTGTAATAACTTGTGAGGCCGAGTATCAACAACGCAGTCTTATGAACTAATTTCTTCGTAATGTTTGCACATCAACAAAATTGATTTCCTTTCAAAACCAAATCAAATTACACCTCCATAAAATATGATAGTATTCTTAATATTTGCATTCGCTTGAAGAGGTGGAACTTTCTATGATAGTCTTGATGGCATCCTACCTCTTCCATTCCGATTAACGGTAGCATGTATGATTTAGAATAAACTGTGAAATAGCAGGGTGACTTGAAGTTGCATTTACTTCACAATCTGAAGTTATGCTCGTATTAGCATTTTGCTGTTTACCAAAGTTGGGTCTTCTTTTTTCTGTATTATGAGGGAGAATAATCTTAAAGTTTATCAGCAATCAAAGTATCATTTTAGGCAATCGAAGTATGTTATTAAAGTATTGTCATTCATATCCAATTTTTTCCTTATTGTTTGCTGTTATATTCTTCAAATTTCCATGTTTTTTCTTTATTCTTCCAATTGCCTTCTATAATTCGATTTCATTTTTTGCTGAAAATAATGCAAATTCGTTTGTCCACCCAGAAGGCAAATACTACTGTCTCAGCAGCAAAAGTGAAGAAGGGACCTTCTGGTACTGATCCAGATAAGAGTTTCCGTCGTAATTATTCTATTACTCCATCTATTATCAAACCAGTTACCTGTGGACCAAGGAGAAGTGCCACACCAGCAGTAAGAAATGAAGCCACTGTTCCTGTTGGTTCTCTTCCTGTACCCTGCAACTCAGTATTATCTCCAAAGCGTTCTGGAGATTCTGTATCTGTGGATGAAACTATGTCAACGTGCGATTCTATGAAGAGCCCTGACTTTGAATATATTGATAACGCCGATTCTTCCGTCGTTGCTTCGCTGGAGAGGAAAGCAACTCATAATCTGTACATTTCTGATAATTTTCATTCCATGGGTATGTTTCTCTCAGGTTAACACAAACATCTAGTCTTTTGTGGATTGTGTGAAAATAGTTCGATGATATTTCTATCAGTTTCTTATTGATTTAATATTATGAGTTTTGTGAATATTTTCCAGGACATGGTAGGAAAAGTGGTGTTCCAGTTGCAATGGAAATAGACAGTATCACAAATGTTGATGATAATTACAAGGATCCTCAGTTGTGTGCTTCTCTAGCTTGTGATATTTATCAGCATTTACGATTTGCTGAGGTGATATTATTATTCTTCTTGATATTTTTTGCCACGCATTGTTATTTAGAGTCTTATTTGATCCATTGTTTTAATGTTGTTGTTCAACAGACTAAAAAGAGGCCTTCTATGGATTTCATGGAGAGAGTTCAAGAGGACATAAATGCTAACATGCGCGCCATTTTGATTGATTGGCTGGTAGAGGTAAGCTTTGTTGCTTTTAAACTTGGCTTCAATTTGTATTATTTCAAAAGTTATTAAATTTCTTTCATCCATTACAGGTTGCAGAGGAGTATCGACTTGTGCCTGATACATTGTATCTGACAGTTAACTACATTGACCGCTATCTTTCTGATAACAAGATCAACCGCCAACGGCTTCAATTGCTCGGAGTTGCATGCATGCTTATTGCAGCGTATGTAGAAGAATTTTTTCACAGCATTGATGCATTTTACTTGTTCTTTCATGCTCTAATGCTGCTGTCCACGTTATCAGTAAATATGAGGAGATTTGTGCACCACAAGTAGAAGAATTTTGCTATATAACTGACAACACTTATTTCAAGGATGAGGTATGTGGCCAGTAGTTGACTTGTCTGCATTTGTCAAGAAGATGATCAATCTTCTCCTAACTTCACTAGCCGTTGCAGGTATTGCAAATGGAAGCCAATGTGCTGAAGTTCCTGAAATTTGAAATGACGTCGCCAACAGCCAAGTGTTTCTTGAGGTGATGCAAGGATTTCATCTTGTTTCCATTTGATTTCACATTTAATTTGATCAACCTTAAACTAAAAGGGAATTCATGTAAAAATAACTTGTTTGATGAGGGATAAGGATGATGAATTGAAGCTTTAAACTTGATTAGTTGGACAAAAACGAAGGATTTGACTATGAGAATAGTGATGATGAGGATGAGTACGATTGTGCTAATGGCGTGGCATCCTGATTGAACTTGACAGGAGATTTGTCCGAGTTGCTCAATGCTCTGATGAGGTGCCGTCATCACTTCAGCTCGAATTCCTTGCCAACTACTTGGCAGAGTTATCACTTTTAGAGTATAGCATGCTCTGTCATTCCCCTTCTCGGATAGCTGCTGCTTCTGTGTTTTTGGCCAAGTTCATTCTTCAACCATCAAAGCGCCCTTGGGTAATAATTAATTTATTGTTGCCTTGTCAGTGCTTACATAAATCATCTTAATGGTGCCAGCCCACTGGATATAGTTCACTTATAGGCTGCATTTGTAAAAAGCTTTTACGTTTTTGTAGGAATAAGTTGTTTAAATATTTAAGCTTTCTATTAGGCTTCCTATATCTTGAGCTGCTAAGTGGCATTTTGAGCTTCTAAGCTGCTTAACGTCTGTGAAGTAGGTTAAAGTTTTAAGATGTGATAAATATTATTTGGATACATTTAAAATCTAAAGCTATATAAATTGTTTAAATGTGCTTTAAATTTAAGTAGCTTTATTTCAAGTGAAAGTTGTTTCCAAATGCTGCCATAGGCTTTTCCTTTGATATACCCTTAATATTTACAATAGAATACACATGGGATTAAAGTAATTAAATTTGACTTGTCTTATTGTCTTGGCAGAATGCAACACTTGTACACTACACGCAGTATAAACCTTCTGAACTGGGGAGTTGTGTGAAGGATTTACATCGTCTCTGCTGCAACAATTCTAGTAATAGTTTGCCTGCAATAAGGGAGAAGTACAGCCAACACAAGGTATATTATGCTTATATATATATTACCACAACATCATTCAAATTAGATGACATTATTATCATGTGATTTTTGTAGTACAAGTTTGTAGCAAAAAAGTATTGCCCGGCAGCGATACCGCCAGAGTTCTTCCAAGATTCATGCAAGTAGGTATCGGAGAGGATCATGATTCATCTCTTAGGTTAAAGTATTACAACTTAGATCAAACCAGCTATTTTGTTATGGCTTTTGAGTGTATCTAATTGTTGTGCTCGTTATATTGATCGCAATCAATCATAGGAATATTTTTTCCTTGTTACTGATGATCAGATGTTTCTGCAAGTGATAATATCAATCATCAGATGCTTTTATTATTGAATTGTGCTGCTATTCCTATTATTGATTGAAATGTAATATAGTAGTTGAATGATGATGTAGATATTTAGTTGGGAAGGAATGTGAACATTAAGGCCTTAAATATGTCAAAATATTATAAAACTAATAATTTTTAAAGAAAACTCTATGCAAAATAACATTTATAGTACTCAAATAAATGCAAGATATGGCACTCAAATCATGAAATGACTACCTGAATGAGATATACTATTTTATCTAATACTTCAAACCATGGTAGCTTACCATAAACACCTCAAAATAATATGAAACAATCAAAGGGACCATTGAGTCACTTGACCATTCTTGCCTCTCAAATTTTAGCTCCAATGAATGAGTGCCTGCAAGACAAGTAGACCAATGTAGATGAATAACTTCCAAATAGTCAAATGAATCACCACCACCTGACATCCACTTCCAACGCTGAGGGTGGTCCTTGTTGGGTGATTTTGATTTTTGTAACTTTGTTGAGCCTTGCGCAATAGTTAGCAGGAACGACGACCAATGAGAACAACTATGCGGTAGATCCCCACAAATAATTTGCCTACATGTTTTAGCTGACACCACCATCTACATTAGGTGGGAAGTCAATGCGACAAAAGGTATTCTAGTGTATGTTTGCTTCAATGGAATAAAATAAAGTTGGAATGAAGTTGCTAGTTTAAAAAGAATTAAATGACAATTTCTTTATTTACTTCGATGGAATAAAATGTGAAATAACAATTAAATAGAAAATTACTAAAATATCTCATCAAAAAAAAAAAATTACTAAAATATCATAAATAAAATTTAATGATTTTATGCTATTTATCTTTGTTAAATTTTATTTTATACAAATAATTAAATGAATATAACTTTATATAAGTATATATATATATATATATATATATACACGTAGTATGTGGATGGATACATGTATATACATATGTATTTGTATGTGTATATTTGTGTAACATTCTGTGATCTCAACATAAAGGTATTATCCGCTTTAGTTTTTAAAAAATTGTATGACTTGAGTGCTTCCCAGGAGGTCACTTATCCCGGTGCATGCTTAACTATAGAGCTTTTCATTATCAGCCTCACAGTTTTGCTCCAAAAGGTGCATTTACTATTTAATATCACGTTATCTACTTATACAGCTCAGGATTTCCCTCCCTTATCGATGTGAGATGATTCATTTCTGCGCCCCTTTCACCACTCATTATTCGGCCTAGAAACCTGTCAGGAGCTGCACTTTTACCTTTGTGATTCCTTTCTCTTAGAACATCACCCGGAGATTACTCCCCGCCCTCTTTAGTCACGGGCGTCACAATGTATATGTATGTGAACAAAGCTAATATTTTTAGCCCACAAGGAATAGCTAAGGATAACTATTTCTTGGGTTAGTAGAAGGAATGATTATTTCATAAAAATATAATTCTTATGGTATAAAAATATGGAATAGAGATTCTTATGGAATAGTTATTCTACTAAAGTAAATATGATAATATTATTTCATAATGAATAAGAGTGGAGTAGAAAAGAATAGTCATTCCATCGACGTAAACTTACACTTAGGGATCCAAGAAAAGATAATAACAAGACAACGCCTTAATCTATTTTTTTTTCTTTTTGTTCTTAGTCTTTGTGATCTCCTTCTAACAACCTCTCATGGTTTTAACTTTTATACTTTATCATACTCACCAGCTGATTCATATCTTCACTAGGCTTTCTTCTTAGTGTGTCATTCTTTAACAGTGAAATTCTAATATCGAACAAAATAATAAGGTTATGTTGTTTGACCGGAAGCTAGCTAGTGGAAGAAGTGTTCATGTTGTTTATGAGCAATGGCAGATATTCATGTGATTTCCTTTAAGAAGAAGTAGATGAATGCTGGATGATTTCCTTTAATTTTTTATTCTCACGATATTCTCTCTAGACAGAAATCCTTTTAAAAAGTAAAAGGCTTTATTTTATAATTGCCTAGTTTATATAAGAAAAGATTGTACGATTTGTAAATTATAACTCAGATTACTTTTTAACCCCTATTACACACATTCTTTAAGTAATTAATCCACAATCTCTTTAGATAGCATGGAATAGGTGCTCATGCCAAACTAGCCAATCATATAGCAAGCATTTCAATAGTATTATGGAATTTTTTGTGAAACTTATCACAAGCTACTTCATTGGGTAAAACTTACTCTAGTGGAGTGTGTGGTATTCTAGGCTTTCTTCGCTCATGGATCTCGTCAATCTATCATAGTGAATCTTGGGAAATGATATGAGTGAGGTTAGAGTCCTCTTGTAATAATTTGTGCCTAAAGAGAGCAGAGAGTCATCGCTGGATGATGTTCGTAAGAGAAAGTTTCTAAACTGAATAATAAGTGGTGAAAGGAGCATAAAAATAAGCATACTACATTGAAAATAGGGGGGCATTTTTATGCTATGTAAGTAAAAATGTGATTCAAAATAGTAAAGACTTCCTTAAAGCCAAATCGATTTATACCTTTATATATATATTTTAATAGTATAATTCCTTTATATTTAGATTATGGAATGTTACATTTACACTATTCATGCCTTAAAAATTCTGGATTGAATCATCTACTTCAGTGCCTTCCTTAGAACATTGCTTTGGAGTTTGTCCTTTGACTTGTGGTCTTGTTCTTTGATTTAAGTCATTTCGATCGTCTTCAAATTTTAACTTTTATTAAGACATCTTGTGGTGCTGCTTGGACCCCTAATGTTGAGTCCTCATAGAGCTTTTTACTTGGTTTTTTTGCGATCTCTTGTGCTACCTTCTAGCTCCAAGAAGTTCTTCAATTCGTCAAATCATTTCTTAAGTTTTTCACCTATAAGTTTGGTGTTTTGGAGTAATCTCTTGATCACCAAAGTTATTGACCTAAACCTAATCTATGACCTCTGCCATTAATCACCTTCTCTCCTCTCTTAAGTAAGACTACGACCTTCTCCTCCAAATAAAGGGTGATCTCAAGATTAAATGAAGGATCTTCACTGCTTTAACTTCCCTTAGTTGTTTTTGTTATTTTAGTTTACTTGTTTAATATTATATGAATCTATATTCTAATTGAATACTTTATGAAGTATCTTCTATCTCCTTGTAGTTTCTCCATTTGTTAAAAAAGATTTTAGATATAAAACTCGATTGTTTGTTCTCCTTATTTTTACTTTTAACATTTTATATTTTTTATATTCATCTCCTAATATCATTTATCAACAATCTCATTCCCAGATAAACTACTCAATATAGTCATAAAGTAGCTTTATCTTAAAACAAATTTCGTACATTTTCTAGCAAAAAGCTCTCGTAACAATTTTTTTTTTTTAATCACATCTCTAAATAGAGAATTATATTTATATTTTTTTAATTATACTTATTTTTTTAAGCAGCTATTAGATGGCCCTTGCCCTTGTTTATTTTATGCTTAAGTTAGGCATAATTATTTAAAAAAAAAAAAGTATCTTATACAATTCTCAATACATAATGAACTACAGCGCATCTAAACCAGCAGGAGTGAGTTCACTTCCATGCAAATCATGCAGTTTCCACTCTCCTTGTTTTAGGCCTTTGAAACTGAAAAAGTTCATCCCTTTTTTTGGGGGCTGAGAAAAATTTAAAATCAAAAATAAAAAAACCGAATCGAATTCTAACAAATCAAACCAAAATTTATGCCGAGATTGTCGAAATTCTATAGAAATAGCTGTACTAACACCCATGATAATTAGTTTCAAGTTCCACAATCAAATAAATTCTATAGAAATGGACAATCGAGGTTTCGGATTAAGTTTTGTTATTAGAAAATCTAACCAATATTAAGATGCGTGTGTTGAATTATTTTTTAAGAGAAGTTTGGTTCAATGTTGTCTTGATGTTATATCATTTTATTTAGAAAAAATAATTATTTGATTTGATTATATTTTTAAATAATTTTTAAAAAATTATAAAATTATAACTCAAAATAAGATATCTAGATGACGTGTTATATGTCATTTAGTTAACGTGACATAATATCAAAATAATATCGAACTAAATGCCCCTAAAACTTGCAACTAATGATAGTATGAAACTTTAATTTCTATGTATTATTTCTCTTATCACACACATTCAACATCACAGTCGACAGTCCTTTATAACATATTTTTAGTTTTTGTACTTAGTTGTTGGCATTAAAATTTTGAAATATAATATGATAGTTCAAATCTATTAATTTTTGAATTTAACATTAAACATCTTCTATTTGACAAAATTTTTATAATCTAGGTACAAACAAATGGATAAAATATTTCATTAAATAATAAAGTTATAGTTAAGAACTAATAGTTATGATTAATCAACCCAAAAAGTTGAATATAATTTAACTTTTAGATTAGTTTCGATTTAGGTTTTTAATATTTGAAATTTAATATATTCATTTTTAATTTTGGTTTTTATGCTACAAAATAGTTGATTAAGGTTGTCACCTCTATTTTTTCTCTCTTCTTCATAGAGATGAGATTGAAATCATTTTCATGAATTTAAGTTTATAGCTAAAACTGTTTAATTTCATCAATTTCGTTTTAGTTTTTATCAAAATCGATTTGTAAACTAACTAAAACTCTTATATTTTTAGAATAAAAATTTTTAAAACATAATTTTTTTGACTCAAAAATCAAAATCATGAGGTGTATTCTAACTAAACTGCTTCAAGTTAATGACTTTCTTTTCTTCAAGTAAATCAATTAGTGTTTATGTATTACTTTTCGCATTTCCTACAATTTTATTCTTCGTAGCATGGCACTAGTCTTCATCTTTTATTGCTTTATAGCTAAAAAATTAATTTTATTTTACATCCTACATCAAAATTCTTGATTCGAATATTTTGGTCTAGGATGTGAAATAAAGTATATATTTTTATTAAAAATCATTGAGTATGTAAAGTAAAATAATATTTTTTTATATTAGAATTTGTGTAGAATGATTAAAAAAAATTATTTATTATTATTATTGTTGTTTTTTAAATTAGTATCACTTTGGTCCTGATTTGGTCCTCGCATCAAACAGGGCTTAAAGATTGAAATTAAAGGCTGAGATACACTTACAAAATTTATATTCAAAGTTATAATCTTTTCCAAGCCTCAAAGGAATTTAGTCGAACACCGGAATGCGCACTCCACTCTCTAAATACTCTTTCGTTGATGTCTTGCAGGCTTTTTTATGGATTGCTACTAGTTCTGACACTAGCTTTATTGGATAAATTACTATAAAAAATAAATTAAAGAGAGCAATTTTCTATTTTTGCACTGAAAATAATGAAATCTAGATGTAGAGAGAATATAGAAAGCTGAGAACTCATAAAATACGAAAGAAAAGATATATATTATGCTTAATATATATAACTTAAAAAAACGAACTGAAAAACAAAACTCCACTAAAATGTATTTTAATTAATTAGACTCTTCTACAAAATAGAATACTTATAATTAACTTAAAACTTGGCAATATATTAAATTAATTTTAAATTTAAATATTTTTAATAAAAAATATTTAAATTGAAATTTTCAATTTACGAGCGAAATCGAAACCTAATTTTAAAACCGAGATCAGTTAAACCGGAGAAATTCAAACAATGCGGTTCCTGCAATTCATAAGTCGTCCGATTTCAATATAACGCCCAAACGAAACGGAGTCGGACGTCTGCAGTTAGTTATCGCACATGCAAGCACTAATCTTCAAGCGAACAGAATGATCTGAAGCCGTCGAACCGGCTTCTATAACAGTCAAGAGGACAAGTTCCCATCAGCTTCCTTCCTACTCGACGGCGAGAACTCACCCACTCATATCTTGAAGGCTTCAACCAGTTACATCTCGTCCTTCGATCTCTCGATCGGTTCCTTTGAGCTGGTTTCGATCTCCCATGGCGGGCCTAAACGGCCCGTTGAGGCCGCCAGCCTTCTCCTCGTCTTCTGCCAGCGGGAGCTTTGCATCGAGGATAGTCGTCCTCCTAACGGCGCTTCCCCTAGCGCTGGCGGCCTTCGCCTTCGTGCTCCAATGGCGCGGCGGGATGGACGATCGGACCTCTGCTTGGCCCAACGAAAGGAAGGCGTTTCCCGGCATGGACAACAGCCCGATCGGATCGTCCGCCGCCGTCTCCACCTTTTCCTCGGTCTCCCGCTCCTCTTCTTCTGATTGCCTAGAGATTCTAGGAAGGAGTTCCTCGCCTTCCTTGCCTTACCTCCGTGGCTGGGATTATGGTTCCGATCCGAATTTGCGACCAAGGGTGAGATTAGCGAAAATCTTCGAGGTTTCTTGATTTCGCTTTTAGTTTATTTTACATCAATCAATACGAAATTGATGTGCAGGGTCCTAATCTCCGTATTTGTCCCTTCCGACGCTAGTTTATATACATTGCGGTAGTAATTCTGATTTGTTGAGATGATTTTCTCCAGATCTGTATCACGACAAGCACGTCTGCTAACCTTGAGCAAATTCTGCCATGGTTGTATTACCATAAGGTCATTGGGGTTTCCAAATTCTTCTTATTTGTGGAAGGGACGGCTGCAAAGCCTGATAATACTGCAGTCCTTAATACAATTCCTGTAAGCTATCGCACATCTTTAGCTTTACTGAAGGGTTGTACATAAAATCTGGATATTGGTTCTGCTTTTTCTTCTTCATATTGGCGGAATGTGGTGTTCTGATTATGAGATCTTTCACATTTATATTCCAGGGAGTGGAATTAATATACAGAACTGCTGAACTTGAGGACAAGCAAGCTAAAAGGTCAGTAGCTCTACTTGTTGGATTGCTGCATTATTTCATTGGAAAGTCTTCATTGAAGCTTTCCTTCTTTTTTTTTTTTGTTGAAATGTGGCCTAGGCCTTTGCATTAAAACAAATTCTACTATAAGAGTACATGGTGTTATGTCTGCTGTCTGCTTGGAGGACTACAAAAATCGATGGAGAGGGGAATTCCCCTCACCCAAGGATTATGAGATCTTAAGTTTTAATTACTTATAACAAAAGTTATAACCTAGTTTCCCAATTTATTTTAATCTTTGTCTTAGGTTCTAAAAAATTATAATTTTGTACTACAAATTTTCTTAGTCTTGGTCTTAGATCCTAAATTCTTACAACAATAATCATAATTTGGTTCCTTAATTTCTATTAGTATTGGTCTTAGGTCCTAAGAAACTATAATTTGATACCTAGATTTCTCTTAATTTTGATTTTAGGTTCTAAATTCTGACAATTATAATTATAATTTCGTCTAAGTTTGTGTATATATAAAGTTTATTTATCTTTTCGTTCTTGTGTATATGTAAAATTTATTTATACTTTTCACTAATGTAATTAGGTATATAATGTTTGTGTATATACTAAGTTTGCTGTCTTTTTTGTGCATTTTGATACATTGGCTACTATTTCATGAGGTTTTTGGCTTGCATATGAATTATAGCAACTTCACCCAACTCCTTATATAAAAACAAGCCCATTGGGCCTCAAGCACTATCGGCTCAGACAACATCCGTATCGCAAGGTGTTAGAAGACTTTTTAAATGATTGGATACTAAATCCTCCTCCTTTGACTATTTTGCTCTTGATTTAAAACTTTCTTTCTACAAGTACTAGCCAGAGTCTTTCTTCCCAAACTTCATTTAGAAAGCCTAGATTGCCATAGTAGGTTGGCTGTCTACATTTATATCTTCCATCTCCCTGTTTGCGTCGCCGCAAGGATGAACGTTCTCATCAGGATGGAGCTCTCTCTAGGCATACAACCTCCTCTCCATGAGGACATCTTTGTCGACTCCATTGTCCCAATCTATCTCAGAAGGAGGGCTTTTTGTTTGCTAAAATAGTGATAACAACAACAACAACAACAACCAAGCCTTAATCCCACTAGGTGGGATCGGCTACATGAATCCTTTGTTTCCATTGCGCTCTATCAGTTACCAAATTCTTATCTAAGTTTAAGTAAGTTTGCTAAAATAGTGATACAAAGCTAAATTCTAAGCTTGCTTACCCCATGGCAGCAACATTGGTTGTAACTTCATCTTCCTCCATAGAATCTTGCTCTTCAACCACTTTAGCTGGGAGAGTCACCACTGATGCTCCCAGATTTGCCTAGTTGATAGGCATGATGCTCCATGTCTTCCATCCTTTCCTCCCATCCTCCTAGATTCTAGGTCAGCCATAAGCTGCGCAGCCGTTCCACCTCCCTCTTCTATCGCCGGTGGTTGGCTGTCGCCATCCTGCCTTGAGCACCACTGTAATTTCCTCTATCATAGCCTAGGGATTGGTTCTTTTAATAGGGATTTTAGTAGCAAGCTAGTCGGCTATGCAAATTCAATCAATTGATCAAGAAAGGATTCATTAAGCTTTCTGGGGACTTCAGTGGCTTTATAGGCTAAAAGTTCTATCTTTGAGATGACGTCTTATTTCACCTTCTGTTAATGGTCCTCAGGAAGATTTTATTGAAGTTATTCTATTGTAATCATATGAATTTCTCGTTAATATTTTCTGTTGTCACTAATCAATTTTCTTAAAAATGGCTTTGCCTGATATTTGTTCTTTGATTCATTATGTGAGCTATCTTGTGTGACTGACTGAGATGCTTAACCTGGTCTTTTGCAGATTTGGGTAAATAGTTAATTTGTTTTTTTTTTTTGTTCTTACCAAATAGCTTTATATGTTACATCAAAGTAGTCAAAATCAAAGGAAAATCTCTTTGAACTGTATTGTTATAGCATTGGTTGAGATAATACTAATGGGAAGTGAAAAGTTAATGTAAATTTATGTGTTATTTCTCTTATTTACATTATGTTTGCCAACAAACTGATGAATATGCTGTGGTAAATTTAAGCGGATTGCCAGTTGTATTTTCTGGTTGCCAACCAATATATATTCCTCCATGAATAAGTTTCTTGTGATTAGTGTAGTTTTGCTTTAGAATATATACTTAGATACATTGTGGAGATCTCTATACTTGTTCTGCTTAACCAACTCGTTTTCTTTTTAGTGTTTATCAAAGTTCTTGTCTTGACTTTGGAGATCTTTGTACCTGTTTAAATAACAAGGGATACTATCACTCTTTCTTGAGATCTTTTGGATCATTTTCCTGGGATACTTGTCTATTTCACACCACCTATCCTTCTTTTAACTTCTCTACTGTGGGGATACTATTCAATCTAATAAAACAAGTCATTAAAAGCAAGAAATAGTATCTCAAGCATAATTACGCACATATGTGCTTCATACTTACTACTTACTGGGAAAAAAACATCTGTAAAACTTGAGATTTTTGATTTGCTTCACATGCCACTTCATTTTGATAAAAAATTGCAGAGAATGGCAATATTTACTATTGTAATTTGGAGATCTTTGATGGAGGCCCTAATATCTTTTTTTTTTGTTTTCATTTTCTGTGTTTTCAACAGCCGTATTTGGAATGAGACTTGGCTTGCAAGCTTCTTTTACAAGCCTTGTAATTATGAATTATTTGTTAAACAATCACTAAATATGGAGATGGCAATAGTTATGGCACGGGTATGTTATTGGTACTGTAACCACCAGCTGTTTTTCCTTTTTATATGAGACAAAAGTTCCTATAGTTAAAGCAAACATTTATGTAGTTCCTCCTTCCCTCTTTTTAGCCTATGCTGTAATTAGTTCAATCAATTTGGACTTGGTTACAGTGCATTGCTTGTGCACGCCTGACTAATTATTTTTAATTTAGATTTGAAAGAGTTAATGATATGACTTTGATTGAATTTATTATTCTTGAACCTTGATTCATGCCAAGGATGCTAGAATGGATTGGATTATCCATCTTGACACAGATGAACTACTATATCCAGCTGGTGCCCAGGAATACTCTTTGAGAAAGTTGCTTTCAGATGTTCCTGGCAATGTTGATATGGTCATCTTTCCCAACTATGTGAGTTTAGCCAGGTCTAACTATTTATTTAAATTAAAAAAATTTATATTTGTTTATAGCAATTATACGCAAAGCATCTGATTCTCCATCTACTCCAGGAGAGTAGCATCGAGCGGGCTAATGTAAAAGATCCATTTGTTGAGGTAATTATGTTTTTGACATGCTTATGTGCATTTATTTTAACAAGCCATTATAAGCTGTGGTCATGCTTTTATGCATAAAAATCAGTTATATATTATATGTGTAAAAAACCTATTTCTATTTTGTAATAAATTCAGACAGTCTTGGGCTATCATTCACTTAATATGGAGTATTTACTTTCCTTCTACTATACTGAATTGGCATATGTTTTTATTTCCTAAAGGTCTCAATGTTCAAGAAGAATTACGATCATCTTCCAAAGGAAACCTATTTTGGGCTTTACAAGGAAGCAACACGTGGTAATCCCAACTACTTTCTCACCTATGGAAATGGAAAATCTGCTGCACGTATTCAAGCTCATCTTCGTCCTAATGGTGCACATAGGTGGCACAACTACATGAAGACTCCTAAGTAAGATGCCTTCACTTATCGTAATTTTCCTCTTAAGTTCGTGTAAAAAAAACAAAAAAGTATGCAGTTGTATGCATGCATTATATTAGAACAGTAATCCATTATGGATGAATTCAGTGCATCTTTTAGCCAGGTTAACTCTTAAGTTAAACTCAAATGGTTATATCATTTTCTTAAAGATTTTGTATGATGTGAAATAAATTGGTTATTATTTTTGGATGTCGAAGATATAACATAGAATTTGTTATTATCTTGCTGTGTGTGTGGAATATATAAGTATTATTTTCTTATTTTGAAATTTGAGAAGGATGTCAAATATTGTTAAATTTTACTTTTGGGATTTATATAGGATTTGACCATTAAAGGTAAACTGTTTTACTTGAAATACCAAACAAATGCACCTTGTTCAACTTCTGTTTGTACTGGTTGGTAGATATGAGCAGAAAGAAAGTGCCTTATATATATCCTGATTTTATGTTCCTAACATGGAGTTTCACAACTTTGAATTTTTGTAGGTGAAAAGAGAAGCTGAAAGTTTACATTTAAAAATAGACCAATCTGACAATTTTTGTTAACTTCTATATCTGAATAGATCACATCTCTTGTATTGCTACCTGTTAGTGAGATCAAACTAGAGGAGGCTGCAGTTCTACATTACACCTATGCCAAGTTTTCAGATTTGACTTCAAGACGCAATCGGTGTGGCTGCAAGCCAACAAAAGAAGATGTTAAAAGATGCTTTATGTTAGAGTTTGATAGAACTGTGAGTTTTTCTGATGTTAATCAGCAATTTTGACTTTTTGTTGAATTATAAGCCTCTGTTCTTTTATGGAGAATCACATCAGTTTTAATTTTTTAGTTAATATCTTTTCAATTTTATGTTAGGATGCATCTATTTACAGTAATTTATGTTGATTACTTATTTCAATTGCCAGCTTAGGTTTAGTTTCGAACAAAGTTTTTCATAGTATAAATCATGAGCTCAAAGTTCAAATATTGTGATTTCATTTTAGGCTCTTTGATTGGAAGAAAAAAAGATGATTGGAAAAATTTTATGAAAATTTTTAAAAAAATATGTGTGATATGATAAAAATTGTGTTGAATATGAAATAAAGTGATTGTTTGGTGTTGGAGTTTGTGTAGGATGAGATATAAAATATTATTTTATTTTTTTAAAATAAAATAAGATTTTTAGTTGGGGGGAATGCTAAAATTTCCCTAAACCAAACGGGCCTAAGTTTGGCTAGACTATTCCTTTAAATGATCATATGCCTTTTTGATGAACATTGAATGTGTCAACTCAAACTTGCAATTGTGATTTCTCATTGTGGATTTCAACCTCTATTCCACGTCTTATGCTCTTCATATTTTATATTATATGTCTCTAAGCAAAGAAAGATTTCAACAACTTAAATGTCAAATGACTTTCTGTGCTTATTTCAATTCCACAATTAGAGTGGATATCTGGCTGCTGAAGAGAATAGTTATACTTGATTTGCATCAATTCTTTTAGTCTGAGAAAATATAGTGATCCTGTGAAAAACTGAAGTTTTTATCATAGATTTTTATCTTATTGAACCTCTTTAATTCAAAGTCTGCTTGCAGGCTTTCATAATTGCTTCAACAGCCACCGAGGAGGAAATGCTACGATGGTGAGCTTTCTAATTCTAAAACAGCAAATTAAATATCTTAAATGTGTATTATTAATTGAAATTAATCTCTTCCTATCAGAGATAACTATCATGTGACCATAATTCGTTGAAGCTCCTTAATGAGTATGCATTATTGTCTCTTACCAACTTGATTAAATATATTTCTAGGTTGCAGTACAATTGATTGCAGTCTACTATGTCCTTGTTAGATTTTTAGTTACCAACTAACCTTAAAGTTTAAGCTGGTAGATTATGGCTCAGGATACTTTATATTCTTACACGCCCACACCCTTTCAGTGCAAGCTATCTTGCTTTGCCGTGTGGATTATATTCAAAATAGGTTCGTTTTTTCAGCTTATGCTAGAGAAACTTGGGTGTCAGCGCAAACTTGAATCACTTAGTTCTAATACTATGTTAAAATCTCTAGTTATCAACTAACCTAAAGTTTAAGCTTATAGCTTATGGCCCAGGACAAGAATATATTATTACAATCCTCTTGCAAATATCTACCTTACACTTCTCACGTCCAGAGTTCATTTAAATTCCAGCATTAGTGCCATGCATTTATTCCATATGACCTATAACTCATTTTCAGCATATAATTAGGCTCAACTCCCTAAGTCCACTACTATTGTTTTAAATCGAAGTTTAAGGCACTATTTGGTGCTATTTTAGGCCTGAAAGGGTTGATACTTTTTATTCCCAGATTCTTCGACTTTATGATGACAATGAAAAAACGCATCATTTCTTTTCTACTTGAACAGCCTGTTAGCACGACAAGCTAGTTAACCTTAATTTAGGGTTTCTTATCAGTGGTCTGGTCCAGCTCTAGTCCAGTCAAGTTGGACACTGCTTTTAGACCGAGTTTGGAATTGGTAGCCAATGGCACAAACCGGAGCTGATCCGGTCAGTTTCTTGTTACCAGATCTTCAGAGCTGGTCTTTTTTTAAAATTATTTAGTTATCTAATACATAAAGAATTTAAATGTTTCAAGCAAAAGACTTGAAAAAATTTAAATGTTAGGCAGTCGACAGCCAGCGTAAAACTTGTCGAATAAATCATGACATGAATCCTTTAGAAAATTGCGTTAAAGCTAGGGCGTTCCCTGGAAGCGACGCGCTGTATTGCCTGAATACAGTGAAAAATGAGCAAGGGCCGCTGCATCGGCGCCCGGGTGTAGTGAAAAATGAGCAAGGGTCCCCACATCATGGACGGATGCGGGTAAAGAAGCTAGTCCATCATAGTAGAACTCAAGTCAGTAGGATTAGATTAGGAACTTGGAATATAGGCAGCCTGACGGGCAAGCTAATGGAGTTGGTGGATATTATGATTCATAGAAAGATTAATATTTTGTGCCTGCAGGAAACAAAATGGGTTGGAGAGAAAGCTAAGGAAATTGATGGCCTAGGATTTAAACTTTGGTACTCTGGTAAGAATAAAAATAAGAATGGAGTGGGTATAATTTTGGATAAGAGCTTGAAGGATCATGTAGTGGAAGTTAAGAGAAATTGTGATAGAATTATGGCTTTAAAAATTATAATCAACGAAATGATTATTAACATTGTAAGTGTGTATGCTCCCCAAGTTGGCTTAGATGCGAGCACAAAGGAAAAATTTTGGAATGATTTAGAAGAGTTAATACAAGAGATATCTCAGGAGGAAAGATTATTTATTGGAGGAGATTTAAATGGACATGTTGGACGTGTTACTGAGGAATTTAATAATATAC
>JAEMOT010001704.1:0-16237 GCA_019297695.1 Apostasia ramifera | reverse complement strand
ATGGAGTGCACATTTAGTCAAGAAAGAAATACTTATATTGGAGATGTGACAATTGGTGATCAAATTGTCAAGAAGAGTGAGCGCTTTAGATACCTTGGATCAATTATACAAAATGATGGCGAAATAGATAATGACGTTATTAGCAGGATTCAAGCAGGCTGGGTAAAATGGAGAAATGCTTCTGGTGTGTTATGCGATAGAAAAATCCCATCCAAAATTAAGGGTAAATTTTATAAAACTGTAGTAAGACCAGCGATGATATATGGTGCTGAATGCTGGCCTGCAAAGAAGAAACATACAAATAAAATAAATGTTGCAGAAATGAGAATGTTAAGATGGATGAGTGGATATACACGAAAGGATAGAATGAGAAATGAGTATATCCGAAAGAAAGTTGGTGTTGCACCAATTGAGGATAAACTTAGAGAAAGTCGGCTTCGATGGTTTGGACATCTAAATCGTAGGCCAATTGAAGCTCCAGTTAGAAAAATTGAGTTATTGGATTTTGCCCATGTACAAAGAGGAAGAGGGAGACCAAAGAAGACATGGCAAGAAACTATAAGGAGTGATCTTAGTTACTTAAACTTAGATAAGAATTTGGTAACTGATAGAGCGCAATGGAAACAAAGGATTCATGTAGCCGACCCCACCTAGTGGGATTAAGGCTTGGTTGTTGTTGTTGTAGCTTGAACTGGCTTAAAATGGCTCAGGACTAGTTTGGGCCTGGTTGAACTAGAACGGACTAGTTTTGGACTGGGCCTTGGTTCCCACTAAATAGGAAACATTCAGATCCAGTTAATGACCCTACAATTTGTCAGTTTCGAGTTGAACCTGATGGGATAAACATCCTAACCTGGAATTGCGAAAGCGGTAGGAACTAAAATGTTACAGTAATGAGGTACAATTTGCAGCTACATTAAAGAAATTGTGCTTTTTCGGGTTCCAAGCTGTCTTTGATGAGCTCGGCTTTCTTTCTTTCCACTGCCTCTCAGAATTTGCCTCCTCAGGTTTCACGAACATGTTGTCTGGGGTGACAAGCAGCTAAATCTCAAGCTCCTTAGGAAGGGCATTTTAACCCGCATATATGCACCCATGGTATTAAATCAACTTATATTTAAAAAAGAAGGAAGAATTTCTCATTTCTTATTCTTTTTCTCAAAAATGATATTTTCTGACAGACGATCATTCGAGGTTTGCGGGAGTCCGGTGTTTTCAGTGCCGCAATCGCATCTGCAAAGTCACAATCCAAGCAGTTCTCTTCTTCAAACAGCTCTATTGGACATGATTCTACAAATGATGGATTCAACCTTCATTTGAATTCCGGTACTAGAACTGATAATGGGGATTCAAAGGCGAGCTCGCGAAAAGTTTTGAACTTGGGAAGCGACAAGGAGAGTGCAGTTCCCCCGTTGTCTCCCCCCAGATTGGAAGATCTTCACCTGCATATAAGGTTATGAGGGTATGAAGCATTGATCTATAAATCAAACTGAATGCTAGAAAAAAAAAGTGAAGCTGAAGATCTGAAAATGGATTGCCATAAATGTTTTTACCAATTGAGTGACGTATTGGTAAAAACATTTATGGCAATCCAGTTGAGTGGCATATTAAAAAAAAAAAAAAAAATTGAATGATATATGAAACAGGAAGCTTGCTAGACTAATTTTGTTGCCAGATGAAGTCCTTTCAGTTTCATTTTTCTTCTTTTTTTAAAAAATTTCATAATTGTATAGATTTTAATTAAATCTGATCTTATTTTGCTTAAATCTGATATTAATGCTAATTGCCATTCACTATATCCCAAGATTGGTTCTAGGATCTCTGCCGCTCGAAGAAGATTTCATTGATGGAAGGATAGGCAGAAGATTGTAAGGTATGCAAAGGGATTTACATATATCATTCCTAAATTTTTTATTACTCATCTAATCCCCCAAACCTTAATTTTGATATATAGTTATAATTTATTTTGAAAGATTTGTGTTATATTTATGATGTATTAATTACGTATTTAAGTGGGAAATTATGATAATTTGTCCATGTTGTGGAAGCTGATGCAATTATTCGTGGTTAGAAATTAAATGAAAAATAAAGCGCGTATTGTAATTCTCTCAAATAAATTTCACTTTATATTCAAGAGCATAGTGCCAAATCAAATTTGAAAAAAAAAATCAATTTAAATTTAAAATCAGAATTTCTGAATTCTTGCAGTTTAATTTGTTTGGTTATGAATTGAATTGAGTTTAATGATCAATTTTACTTCTTAAAAACACCTATAATATAATTAAATAACATTAAAAATTAAATTTATTAACTTAAATTGTTTTATACATGGTAAACTCTTTAATTTATACCTTCCATAAAACATCATATTCTTAATCCTAAAATTAAAACAAGGCAACGCACCTAAAATATAAAATAGTATATATATATATAAGTCAATTCAGTCTTGAATGTCAATTAAATTAAAGGGCTATTTTGGTTCAATGTTATATTCATGTAATGTTTTTAAGTAATAATTTTATAATTTTTTATAATAATATATTATTAAATTAAGTAATTAATAATATAATATCATGTATTGAACCAAATAACTTCTAAATTAAATTTGATAGTTTATGTATCCAAGAACTTCTAGTCTTGAACTTCAAACACATGGAGGAAAAAATGATAATTTATCCAAGCTCACGAGATAGGCTCCAATTTAATGTAGTTTCGTACAAACAAAAATGTATTACTCTAATGTATTTAGTTTAATATTATTTTAATATTATATTATATTCAATAACATTAATAGCAACAATAAGTTATTATCCTATTAATTGGGATTGGCTATATAAATTTTTAATTTTTATTGAGATCATAGGATGTTACAATATAGTATAAGAGCTGATCTCCCACAATGTGATGTGGTTCGAAGACGAACCAAGTGGAAACTGGTGGGCCTATGACGCCTGTGGCGGAAGATAGCGGGGAGTGATCGTCGGGTGATATTCTAAGTGAAAGGAATTACCGAGGCAAAGTGCGATAACTAGCAGGCTTCTAGGTCGAATAATAAGTGGTGAGAGAGGCATAGAAATGAATCATCTCACATCAAAAAAAGAGGGAGATCCTAAACTGTATAAGTAAATAATATTATCTCAAATAATAAAAATATTTTTTGGGTAAAACTATGAGACTAATGATGCAAAACTCTATAGTTAAGCGTACTTAGCTGGAGTAGCACTAGGATGGATGACCTCTTAGGAAGTATCAAATTATATAATTTTTTTAAAGGTAGAGTGGACAATATCTCTACGTTGAGATCGCGGGACGTTACAATTTTATATCATATATATTTTTTAAATCAAAGAGAGCCAATTTAATTATCAGATTCACAATAAAAGGGTTTATGTCTAGATTTTAAAATCTGCAACCCAAATTTTTTTTTTTTTTTGAACTCAAGGTTTGGAGGTCTTTTAATGCTTGGCCCTAAGGATTATGGTTTATGATGTCAGACCAAAGAGCTTATAAAAATCTAAAAGGTTCATCCACATTTTTTTGAATTTTTGTTTTAAGTGATTTCTTTAAAAAATGAGATATTATATTTGCATAATATTTCCTCTTTTGTCTTAAAATCAATAAATCAATAAATCATTACAATTGTTATATTACACTACTCTTATTAAAATATTTCATTTTTCTATAGATGCTAATTGACGCAATCTTCATCAATAAATCAAAGGATAAGATACATTTTAGAAACGAAATAAATAAATTTTTAACAATTAAAACAGCATTAATCTCGTAATTAAATTGAAATTATATCAATTATTTACTTTGAAATAAATTGAGATAATATATATATAAAATTTTGTCGTACTTATAAAGAGCACAAATCCGACCTGATCCAAATCTAATGTCAGTGTCAAATTCGAGTCAAGGCTGATCCGATCTGAAATGTGATCTGCTCTAAATTTAAATGAAACTGGATTTGTGCTAAGACTGATTCAATTTGAACTTGACCTATTTAGAGGCCTAGGATAACACGACAGCCAAACGCACTACAAAATCTTGTATTATCTGATCTTTCTACAAATAGGTAGCTCAAGAGTCTTTTTTGCTATGTCTTACTGGATCTTTCTCTAACTCTTTTTTACGTGAATAAAATTCAAAAATCTAAATCTCCATACTAAGTCTATCGATGTGATGTACGATTGATATATCAAAGCATATATATTTGATGATACAAAAAAAAATGGAATTATCTTATATAAAACTTCAAACACACCAATTAGGGATTGAATGGCATATAACAATAAGGCATTAACTTTATACGACGGAATTCTATCAAATGCTCGAAAGGAAAATATGTTTCATCAAATTTCACTATTCATTAATATAACGCAAAAGATTGTACAATTAAAACCCCCAAAATCTTAAGATAAATCATGTCATTAAATGATCATAAATCATCGTAAACAATAGCTTCACACCAACAATGCCAGGGGCAATTTTATATCCCAGTTTGTAATGATTAATCAATTAATATCCTCTGCCATTTCTCAGCTACATTTTTATATTCCGTTCGCAATCTATATTATTTTTGTTGTATCTGAATTCTTGTCAGCGCATCCAGAGCGTACACATGGCCAAGATGCAGAGGAAGCTCAGTGACAAATGGATACAGTCAAAACCAATCATCGGTCATGATTGGCCTTCTATACCTTCGGCCATGATATTTTGGTCAGCACTCCTATGCTGTCGTCCATAATATTTGATTACTGCTTTCTGCTGTAACATCAGGCACGATGTTTGGTCGACAATTGCCGGTACTATCGGCCACGACACAGGATCATTAGCTCCCTAAAGACATCGGTCACCGTGTTTGACCATCAATAATATTAGGCCATGATATTGTTGATGGTCAAACACCGGTACTATCGGCCACGATGTAATTCGATTACTGCTTTCTGCTGTAATATCAGGCACGATGTTTAGTCGACAATTGTCGGTACTGTCAGCCACGATATGGGATCATTAGCTTCCCAAAGACATCGGTCACGGTGTTTGACCATAAATAATATCAGGTCATGATATTCGTCTGATCATGTTGTTGCCTCAGCCTAGTAGGATTTGCCACGTCAACAAGGTTTCCACTAAGTGTAGATTCCCGTCAGTCACACGGATCGAGAGTCTGCATGCCTTCGCTACTATCAACGGTCTTCTTGGGGTAGACAAGTATAGGCTTGATGACATGGTACCAACATATATAATAATTTGGCCCGAAGACCCCCTGTACTCCACTACAACTCATCTATAAATACCTCTGGACAGAGCTCCGGAGAAGAGGATGAACATACAAAACTTGTATTCTTCTCTTCTTTTTCTTGTACTGGTCTCTTGACCAAATCCCTTCTGAGCACTAGTGAAGCCCACTTTCTTTGACTCCTCGATGGACGTAGGAGATGCTATCCCTAAATCACCTTAAATTCTTGCATGTTTTTTTGAGTGTCTTTTGACCCTCCCCTACTCTACTGCTCTGAATTAGAAATATCTTGATCATTGATCCTCGAGGTTCTTTCTCTCTCCTCATCAATGTAATATAAGAAATCCAGTATCAGCAATTTTCTTATCTTTAAGTCATAGGAATCAACGAACAAGTTGAGACATAACAAGTTGGTGAAGAACCACCGGTTCTTCCTGGTCTTGAATCGCTCCTAAAACCGCGCCTTCGTCTCCCTGCAGGCCTTGGCCTTCTTGTGCCAAGACTGAAGCGAATCAACAGCTACGACGTCCTTAAGACCAACATCCCGAGTGTAGCAGGTGGGCATGATGCGGGTATAGTTCGCGATCTAAGGAAGGCCTTCACTCTCGACGTCTTGGCCGAATCCTTGCGGACGACCTTCCTTGGATGCTTGATGCCAGTAAAGAGGCAGTGGCCGTTCCATGGCTCTACTGTGTAGAGGAGAGTGAAAGATTAAAATGAAAATTTTATAAAAAAATCACGCAGGCTAATCCATAGCTAGTCTGTGTGATTTTGAGGAAGAATTTAATTACTAAAACTAAAATAAGTTTTCATTCAGTAGTGAAAATGTCAAAAATTATTGAAAGTGCAAACTACAATTAATCCAAAAATATTTTTAAAAACTTACATATATCATCATCAAATTGTACTTACTGCTTGTTTCAGGAAGAGATGAATAAATTAGCTATCTTCAAAACTGCATGATAATTCTCAAAAATTTATATCTACCATTCTAAAATTATACTTATTATCATTTCACATATGCTGATGATTATTTGTATTACTTTACTTCAAAACAAACAAAAAATTACAATTTAGAAAAATTTACATTTATCATCCTCAAAAATTCATTATTTTTAGGCAATACCCTCAAAGTCTATTATTTTCGAACAGCACCCCTCACTTTGGGGTGAATCTATAGACAGCACTCTGCTTTTGAAGTTAGATATGGGTGCTGCAAGAAAATAATGAATTTTCGCGGTGCCGCTTGAAAATAATGAATTTTGGCGGTGACACATGTAAATTCCCCTATAATTTATTATCAAACGCTTACATTTATACTTCACAGATAGTTTCATTATTACTTTTATTTTGAGATATTTTACTTCGAAGCTCTAATCATTATTGTAAAAACCAAACTGACCTGCTTAATCCAACCGGTCTGATCGTGAACTAATGTCCTTCAATTCGACACAATTTTAAAACTAATTTGCATATTTTATTATTTTGAACATGTATTAATGATTTTGAAGGGCAGTTTTACATTTATAAATATTTTAAAAATTAATGATTACCGGTTCAATAACAGGTTCAATTGATCAAACCATGAACCGGGCAATAAGCTAATTTTTAATCCAATTCAATTTTTGACATTGCTTCGAATCATAATAAAAATTGGCTCAAAGTCTTAATGGACCAAATCGGAATGACTATCGTGCATCAAAGTCAGTTTGTAAATGAAACAAGCCTAAATGAGATTGGATATACTCGTATTTAAGAGCAATTATTGAGTTCTGCGGACGAATAGGGAGCCACCACACCGAGTGAGCCTCACGACTGACATGACACCTTATTACTTAGGGGGTGTTTGGTTCAGTGTTGTCTCAATGTCAATGTCATTTAGATGTCATGTTATCTAAATGTCATTGTTATTCATCAATGGATATTTGTTTGGTTCAATGTTATGATATTAGAAAATATCAATGCTATCCAAATTGTTTTTGTTTAGTTGAAAGTTATTGACATTATAATGACAAATTGACGGTGTTATCTTGAGATGTCGCCCAATTTGGGGTGACATCTAGATGTCAGCATGTAATACATTTTTGTAATTAATTATAATGTTATTTAAAGATGTTATTAAACCAAACAATTATTTTCTAAAGATAACATAACATAACATTGAGATAACACTGAACCAAACACCCCCTTAATAAAATTTTCGTGTTTAAGCCCCTTTCAGGTTTCATTGGTCGAGCTCATTCCCAAAGGAGCCAAGCTTGAGCTTGAGAATGAGCTCGAGTTAAGCTTGTCCACAAGGTTGTTCATGAACTAGCAATCAACCTCCTTATAGACCAATCATTGAACTTGATAATCTAACTTCAACTTTGTTATTATTAAGCTATCTAAATGAGGAAACTCATTTATAAATAATTCACCAAATATTAACTTGAATCATTAAAGGAAGCCCAAAAAAATAGATAGTTATGTTTCTTTTAAACAATATAACAAATTAATAATGTGATTCAAAACTATTTACAATACCATAAGTAATTTTAATCAAGCTCATTTGTGAACCTATAATTGAGCCCATAATAGATCTTTTCAGACAAAGACAATCTAAACATTAATATGTTCAAGCTCCTTAATTCAAGATAAGCTTTTCAAAAGATGCACAATCTTATTTGTTAAGCTTGATGAACAAATATGAACAAGGCCAAATATCGAGCAGTTCAGTTCATTTTCAACCCTGCTTTACTACATAAAACCTCAAATCTCTCATCCAAGTTGAACTATTCTACAAGATTAGAGCCCATAAACTACCACCTTGTTCTTACTTGATGAAGCTTCTTAAACCACATAGATGAAGGATCATGTGAAACAAATCAAACAGAAGCTAAAGTTTATAGCAAAATCATGTTCATCAAACTGGACTAATCTCAAGTGCCCCCCAAACCATCACCTGATTCCTACTTGATGAAGTCTGTTATACCATATAGAATGAAGGATCATGTGAAACAAATCATACTTCACAGGCTTGCTGTGCCAGAGGAAATGCTGCTGCACTTTCCTCACTCCCATCTGCTGCAACCTGTATCTCTCTTCGGGTATCGAAACCAGTATCTCTTTCAGCCTCGGCACATCATGCTCCGCGATTATAATCGAGAAAGTCTCCCAGTTCAGCACTTCAAAGAGAGGAGGAACGTAGTTGTCAGATATTATCACGGGAACGCATTCATAATAGAATGACTCAATAACTCTTGGGCTGTTTACTTCATATCCCCTTGGGCAGATGCAATACTTGCTGGTTTTCATATGCTGGATGTAGTTCATCTTGCTCTCCACTCCAGGAGGCATGGGGCCAAAGATCTTCATGTCGGGGTCCTTGTTCTCCCAGTGCTGGAGAAAGATCGACCGGAGCCTGCCATGCATGTTTCCAGCATAGAAGGCAAGAGTGGATCTATTTTTGGCTGGATTTCCCCCGAGATCTCGAAGAGGATTTCGTGCTGAACGGATATATATTTCAGGGAGGGAAACATCTTTTCCCAACTAGAAACCTCTTCTGAGATCGGCATTGCAGAGGGCTCGGATGGCAGCTTCCATGACCGGTGCGGTTATGCGTGGTGCCTGATAGACAAAAAAATAGCCAAGTAAGAGGGAGGGTGATCTTGAATATGCAAAGAATAAAAATATCCTCTAAAAAGAAAGAAGCATGAGTTCATTACTGCCGCACACAGCGGTTATCGGAAATAGTTTATGCCAGTAGGTTGGATTTGATTCAATTGAACCCAGGTATACTGAGTTAAGGTTTAATTGAGATCAAATTGGAATTAGTATTTGTTTGGGTCATTTTGGGTCAATTTGATTCAATTGGATTGAGTTGGATTCAATTCGAATCAAATTAGATTCAAATTAAATATATTTGGTTTTGTTGGTGAAAGGGCAAAGCATGAGTGGTTTTGTTTGTGAAGGAGTAGAACCTGGAGGACTCACTTGCAATTTTCACTTGCAATTTTCACTTGCATGAGTGGTTTTGTTCCGCGATATGCGCTGTCGGCCGGTTCTTCCGCACACGTCGCTGGCGTCTCTGAGACTCTCGCGCACGTCGATGGCCACGTCTTCCACTTCCGCGCTCTTCCTCCGCCGAGTCTGGGTATGCGATTGGTTCTGCCCAAGCTTTCCCTCTCCTATAGAGCTGCCGACGGGGACTACGACAAAGGGGGAGTTTTTGATTTTTCTGTGAGTGATTCTATTCAGAGCAGAGGTTTGAGGAGATCCGGACACGTGGTCACAAATTTTGTCGCTAGCACGGCAGCAGGCGGCTGCGTACGACGTTTTCTTCACTGATCGGAGCCGAGCAGGTGGCTGCGGCATCGTTTCAGGGACGATTCGGCTTCGTCGGAGGCTACAGCAGAGGGCTGAAGCTGGTGTTCTTTGGTTCTTCGGATCTGGCGCAGGTGGCGTCGGTTCAACTTGTTTCGAGTTGGGAGTTGCAGGGAAGCAACCATTTCCACAGTTGGCTTGAGGTTTATCTAGTTCAGGGCTCAAATTCCTTCTTGTTTCACCACTTCTTTGCTGAATGGGCTTCTAATCCGTCATAGCTTTTTTGAAATGTCTGAAAATTTCTTTACTTTACTGTTTTCTTAAACGTTACTGTTCAATCCATATTAATTTCTGTTCTAAACAAGATCCATATCATTCATGTTTGGTAAAGATTTTATATGTTGAATGGTTGGTTAAAATTATCATGAGCAGGAATTTCAAATTGAAATGCATATATGTTAAATTTTCTTAGAGTTTGATAGCTTAGATATCTTTTTGCATAAGTTTCCTGAATTTGTTTGGTTAGAATTTTAATCATCGCATTTATTTCATGACACTTATATGAATATGCAAATATTTATATTTAATATAATTAGTAAAGCTTAGTTTAATCTTCTCTCCATTTGCATTTAGTAATTTATATAAATATAAAAACTTAGGCGCTAATTTTGTATTGGTAGCATATGGATTGCACTAAATTAATCCCCATGCTGCATCAAACAGTTTATTGGAACTGTAAAACCACATATACAACAGCCATTAATTGCAAAACACAATGTTTTGAGAGATGGTTGAATTGGGGTTTGGGCTAAATTCAACTTTAACTTGGAAGAACAATTTGGCCTTAGTAAGAGCTTATGCTGAATAAACCCTTGGAAAAGAGAAAGGTGTGTTTGAAAATTTTCAAAAAAGGTACTTTGACTGTTTCGAATGAGGCTGAATTTAGCTCCAAACTTTTGGTTCAGTTAAGTCTTAGTCCTGATTTAGTTTAATTCTAAAGGCATATCCAGACATCCTCAGAATGAGTAATGATTTTGGCTTTGGATTTCAGATGGCGGCTCATCTTCATAGAATGGGGAATAGCAAAATCAAATGGTTATTGCGACTCCATCTCTATTTCCAAAGAACAATAAAAAACAGTTCATGAATAACAATTGTTATGCTGGAACTGAGCAGATAAAAACAAATGACATCCATTAAGTATGCACCTAATAGAACGTTCATAAAAGTCGTCTCATGGTGAACCTCTGGCTTATTTCACATGCTGTAAGAAATGCCCCGCCACATAAAGTGTAAATCATAAAGAACATAATAGAATAACTAGAGAAGCCTATGAACATTCCATCAAAAAAAATGAAGCCTATGAACCAAATGAAAGAAATAATAAAAAAGTAAAAGCAAATTTCAGCACAGACCTTTTAAACTTGGAAATGTTCCAGAAAGCTGGCTCATAAAGCTCATCAGTGTTCTTCACAGCCTGTGGCTAGCGCCCTTGCAGCTGAAAGTTGCTTTTCAGGAGCTGAATGTCGCCAAGATTTCTGTCACAAAATGGAAAATATTTCATAAGGAGAGAAAATACAAAAAGCCACAATAACCAATCATAATATTGTCTTCCAGAATGGATATACCATCCGATGATATGAAGAATGGTACAATGACAGTATCCTATTCATTTCTGTCACGGATATAGGAGGCCTGCCAGCTTTCCTTGTTCTCAACCTACTATTAGCATCCTTGGAATGATGAATCAAAGAGGTCGAACGAATTGGTGATGGTAATATGGAGCCATTTGTGAGGTGATTCTTCGTTAAACGATTTTCTGGTGAATCCATGGATGAAGCTTGCCCTTCTAATGTTGGAACAACTAATGACAAACTTGTGGCAGCAATATTGCTCAAATTCACAGCTAATGCTTCCTTAATGGATCTATCATTACTAGACACAGCCAGAGTAGCTTCTAAAGCAGAGACTACCTCATCATTTAAAACTTTGGCGTTATCAGGCCGAATATTGGTAGAATTCTCAAAGGCAAAATCTTCATTTGTCATCCTGCTAGAAGATATATCACTTTTGTCAACAAACTCACCCCGTCTGATAAATCGAGTGACTTGATCCCCAGAATCATTTAGCAATTTGCTCTCCACAATCTCAGCCAGATCAATACCATTAGCTAAGGTAATGCCTTTCTTGAAGGCCAAACCAACTTGCTTATCTCTGAAATGAACACCAGTTCTTCCACTAACATTATTTAGCTCAGTTGGCTCTAGCTCCTTGAGAATTTCTAAAGTATTGTTCAAGTTCTTCGATCCGCTTAAGAGAGAAAACATACCCAGTCTTTTAAATTCACCAGAAGCTTCTTCGTGTGACAGAATTGCCTTTTCCATGAGGCTAGGTCGCACAGGCAACAAAACACTTGTAAATGGAAGCATGAAAGAACGGAAAACTAACATCATTGAGAATACAAAGCTTATCAAGAAAAGCAGCTTCCTACATCCAAATCAGTAAGAAGTCCGACTTCGAATAACATAATCATCCATTTGAGCCACAATGTTAAAGCAGATCAAATTCAGAAGCTCTTAAACCCTGAAATTTATCACAAGCAAATGACTGTAAGCTACAAAAGATATCAATTTACGCATGAAAATTTTGAAGCCTTTGATCTTACAGGAATCAGACCAAGATTAGATAGTATCGTTGCAATTGAAAGGATTGAATGCAATAAATAATGGTGCTGTCTGATTACGAAGAGGAATTTAGCGCGTTAGAGGGCTTAAGGGCCTTGAAGCGCAGAAACCCTAAATGAATATCCAGCACACCTCAGTGTCCCTCTACCTTCTCCATGACACGGGGAGGAAAACCCAAACTCAAAAAACCACTTTTGAAGAACAAAAGAAGTCAAAATCAGGATTCATACCTACAAATTAGCCGATTATGCTATTTCCAGCAAGCAAGCATCCCGTCTTTGAAAAACTTACAATAAGATTAATGCGGTAGTTGTCAAACGCATCAGTGATCAAATGAGGTAGTACCACACCATTCTCTACTTGGCGGTCGATCGACAATAGTTTTTGTTTCTTATGCTGAAGATCCTGGCTGCACGTGCCGTGTAACAGCGATGAACAATAGCAGCTTATTCATCTTTAATGAATTTGAAGGGGATTTAAGATTTTCTTTGAAGCCCCGGGAGCTACAGAGAAATCATGCATTTATCTGTACATAATTTGAAAAGTGCCTTAAGTTTAAGGGATCTCTTTCTTCCCAAATGTGAAAATACCTTGCTCTCTTCACAGTTCTTCATCTTTCTCGATGTGACGTTATATATGAAATGATTAGAAATCGAAATTATGATTCTCTTTCAGAAATGTCTGTCCATGCTAAAGTATTTGAAGTGGATTTAAGCCCTTTTTGATGCCCTAGCAAAAAGACTCATTTTTTTTGCACCTAATTTGAAAAGTTACTGCTTAAAATTTCAAATAGTTGTGTAGATTTCATTTCTTCTTGGTTCTTCTAGCATTTCTAATGTGTAAGACCCATTTCTTGTTCTGCTTGCCTCTTACCTTTCCATCCTTACTCATCTCCTTTATCATTTGTGATACAGTGAATGAAGATTTTAGAGAGAATATGGAAGGACATGTCGCCCACTGTAGAAGAGTATTCCGAGCCAGAAGGAGGAAACTGGTTTCAACAATCGTGTTGTTGGCAATGGCAATTTTAGTCCTTCGAACCTTCACAGTTCTCTCTAGAACTGCATTTTCAACCAAGTTTCCTTCTTCCTCACATGACAAAGACTTTTCTTATCAATCCATAAGATATGGAAAACTTACACTTTTAAGCGACTTGCAGAAGGATAAAGTATTGAAGGACAAGCAATTTAGGGATGATGCTGATCTTGGTAATGATGAAGACCCTAAAAATGGATTCTTCATTGATAATGATAAAGACTCAGTTGGTGGGATTTTCACACTTAAAAGGACCAAGGAACGAGATGAGAAGAGCAATAACTTGAAAAATGGGTTTGATTTCATATCAGATGGCAATGGTGAAGCAAATCTTCCTTTGGAGAAAACAGAAATTTTAGACAATGAATTGGTTAATATTCAAAGTCTTAGTGTTAATTCCAGAAACCTTGAAATGGATTCAGTGGCCATTAATTCATCAACTTCAGGTAGTTTAAGTAATTCTACTACTTTGGGAAAGAAGCAGAAGTGGGTAATGCCTCCACTATCCATATCTGAACTGAACAGCCTTTTGCTGAAAAATCGTGCTTCACGCCGTTCTATGGTATTTGCTTAGTAATATGAATTTAACTAATAATCATATTAGCTTGTTAACTTACCGTGATTATACTGCATTCTTTTATTCTCTTCATTTGTAGAGACCTAGATGGTCATCAGAACTTGACAAACAGATGTTGGTTGCAAGAAAAGAGATTGAGAATGCTCCAGTTGTAAAACATGATGGACAACTTTTTGCGCCATTATTTCGAAACTTTTCCAAGTTTAAAAGGTAATTTACTGAATTTAAATATGATACATTTTGTATTCTTCTGTAGATGGCAGCTCACTTCAAGAATTTTAGTTCATGCACATTCTCTTAATAAGTTTTTTTTTTAATTGAATTCGTTTGATAAGTTTTGTTTGTGAAAGCATCTTTAAATCCACATTATTTGTAAAGTTGGACTATTTTTTGACTAGATAAGAGTATCATAAGAATATAAAATCATTCATGTAGTTATACGTACAGTTCTTTAGTTATAAATTGACATGTCGAGGAATAAAAGCCGGGTAAAGTAATTTTTTCTTGTTTTCATTTGTAAAACTTTCATGGGATAAATAAATTCTATTTTAATTTTTCATTGTATTTGTATTTATGAATATCTTATCTTGAAAATAAAAAAAATTAAATTTGTTGTAGTTTTAAAAAAAAGTTGTGAACTGGTTGGAACTAGTACTGGTACCGATGGCTGATTCCCAGGTTTCGGCTTGATTCCCATGGGTTAGCTATCGGATTGAACCAGTTTAGACAATCAGTGGCATCAAAATTGGTAATATTGGTTTGGAACCGTATCAGTCTAGTCCAATCGCCAACTCTAAGAAATATTCACAAGATCAATGTAGTTGATGTGTAGATATGCTTAACAGATGAGTGATCATACTAGAGTGGACTAGATTAAAAATGTTTGCCTCAAGAGAGTTAGTATGTGGTATCCATAGAAGATAAGAAGAGGAGCAGGTGAAGGTTATTCAATTATATCCATTGTGGACTAATTGAGGTTTTTGTACATAAATGTGATAGTATCTAGTCACTATGTTGAACGAAGAGAAGGTGAGACTAAACATAAATCGAGGTATGGGCATTACAAATGATCTTAACTTAGTTGTGTAGCTGTGCTCAGAAAGTTTGTTATTTAGATAGAGATGAATGGAGAAGTAAAATTCATATAGCTGACCCAACTAGCTGGAGAATAAAGCTTTGCTATTGTTGTGGTTGTTGTTTATCCTTGAGCTAAATACACCTCTTATCTTATAAGCATCCACTACGTTGCTTTGCTTATTATTCCACTTTATTGTGTTATGTGTGTGTTTGCACTAATATTCAGATATACTCATATATGTACTGAAAAACCTTATTAGCTCAATGATTGAGAGAGAATAAACAAGACTGGATGGATTTTAAGCATAGTCTAAAGAACTTGCTCTATGGAGTTGCTTAATCATCAACAAAACATAGATACTTTTTCAGATAGCATTCTAAATATTCACTTTTATTGTAGGAGCTACGAACTTATGGAAAACACTCTTAAGATCTACATATATGAAGAGGGAGAAAAACCCATTTACCACCAACCATTTCTCACAGGAATTTATGCATCTGAAGGATGGTTTATGAAGCTGATGGAGACAAATGCGCATTACGTTATCAAAGATCCGAGAAAGGCTCATCTCTTCTACATGCCATTCAGTTCTCGTTTACTGCAGTTTGCTCTCTATAGACCCAGATACCGCGGTAGAACAAATTCGGGGCAGTTCCCAGATAAAATAATCTTGAGAGAGCACATTAAGAACTATGTTCTTAAGATTTCAACAAAATATCCATTTTGGAATCGAACTGGCGGCACCGACCATTTTCTTGCTGCGTGCCATGATTGGGTAAACTCAATCCCCCATATAGCCAAATTTCATTTCAATCCTTGAGCTTTAGCTCACTTTTCACATAGATTCATATTTTTGAATTGTTTCAAGGTTTTATCCCTCCATTTTTTATTTCTTGTAGTTTCTAGAGTTTTTAAATTTGTTTCATTTAAATGGTTTTGTCCACATTTATTTGTTTAGCTCAAGAAGTAAAATGCCATGGACTTGAAAATTTTAACTTTTTCATGTTAAAATAATATAAAATTAATTATAAATCATATCTTGGACAAACTTCAAATAAAAAAATTACTTTATTTTACATTTCACATAACTTTCAATATAACCATCAACTTTATTCAAATCCTACAAAAATTTTAACATAGCAAATTTTTTTTATTTTTCATTGTACACATTCAAAAAATGACCAAAAACATTTTCAAGCCATTTACATTTTTCATATGTAATTTCTAGGATGCAACCTTCACTCGTTCTCCTACATGTTGCCCTTTCTCTATTTTAGTAGAGAAGTTTGGAGGGTAATAAGGGTGTTTCTATTAAAATT
>JAEMOT010001702.1:103084-121970 GCA_019297695.1 Apostasia ramifera | reverse complement strand
GGGTGCTAGTTTCCTCGGTTGGGAGTTCGACGCGTTCCGCGCCTGGTTGTTGGAGCGGGCCTTGGAGGGGCAGAGCTAAGGGGAGGGGTCTCTGCTGCTGAAGAAGGGCTGGTAGGTTAGCGAGGAAAGTGTTCATAGTACGGGTGAGGGTGACGACCGTGTTTGTCAGCGTCTGGAGCTGTTGGTCGTCCCTTGTTGCATCGTCCTGGGGTAGGCGTGCCGCCTGCTGTTCGCCAGGTGGTGGAGGAGCGCTTTCGTCGTGGGCATGCTCCATGGATGTAAGGATCAGGTTTGATCCTGCGTGAGGGCACCAAATTGTTAAGACGGGAAACAATCAAAGAGTTTTTACGTGGAAAACCGACTAGCGGAAAAACCACGGCTCCTTTTCGAGGAGGCTTGAAATGTTACTAGAAATCTTTGGTTGGGTTACAGAGCATTCAAAGAAGTTTTTGTTTTTGGATCTCTAGCCTCCTTAGAGACTGTGTACAGGAACTATATATATCCTGGGCCTGTGATGTCTAGTCACTTTCAGCCGAACAATCTACAGCTCTAGTGACAGCTCAATTAATGCCTGCGGACGGCTAGTATGTGACCCATGTTGTACGGCGTGTCAGCGGTTACGGTCCTGTCGGCGGGAAAACCGCGCCTCCCTCAGAGAAGTACAATCCCCCAACGGTCAGATGTCACGTCGGGTCCTTGTTTTTCGGGGTGATAACCTTTCGGCGTCTGCTGTTCGGGATGAGGCTTCTTCTGTTCGGCTTGGATGCCTTGCTCACGTGGAGACCACGTGAGTAACCACGTGGACGGTCCAGATGAAGAGGCGCGAATCCAATTGCAACATGTGCATTAGCAAAGTCAACCATCTTCAGCTTCACCATTTGAAACACAACTACTTGCTCGTGCCTCAAAGCTATCAAAGGATCCACTGAATTGCAACCAATCTTCTTTCCCTGAAGTGGAGGGACACTTGGTGATAACACCAACACCATAAACAACACATGGTCTTGTACCGATCATCAACCTTGCTATTCCTTAGAAGTGATGATTGGATGGACTCCATAGATATTGCTCACGTAGAAATAAACATTGAGCAGGTTTAGGTTTTCAGAAATTTTTACTTCTCATGGCTTAACATGGCTAAAACTTCCCCTGATTCACTAGCGTTCACGAGTGGTCACAATCAACACTGATGGGCCTTTCCATTTATGCTTTCTACGGATCATGTTTCATAGCAGGAGCAACACTATATCTTCTCTTCAACCTCTTCGGTATTAGTAAAGAGCTAGATTGGCTTTGTACCGATATGGATGGACCGATTTGTCATGACGTGACAAGCTCCCAAGCTTGTCCCTGTTTCCAAGGTTGACACTTCCTAATAAATTGCAGCAGCAAGAGTCCTTATCAAAGAATGCACTACTTCAGCTTTTTTTTCTTGACAAATATTGCTTTTTTGCTCGAATTTTTAGCCTCATCAAAAAACTATTCTCAAGCATTTTTATCTTCAACTTCATGTGGAACAATGTTTCGAATACTCCTTCTAGGTTGACTTGTCTGAGAATCTTTTTCAGCTTCAGTTGAACAACTTTTCTTCGATCAACTTACTATCAAACATCCTCCTTTGAGATAACTGCAACAGATGTCCTATAGTATAACTCTGTTAACCGTTCAACAGCGATATTACCATTTACGCAAAAGTTAAAAACATTCTATAATAAAATAAAGGGATAATTACCTACACGCCACACTATTTAATTTTATTTATGCATTACTCATCCATTCTTAGTTAATTACGTTATGCACACTCAAAACATTACAAAATCTTACATACATACACTTGAGTTAAAATTTAGTCAAAATCTATCTGAAAAAAAATATTTTGTTAGTAAATTATTAAAATTATATTTTTACCCTTAATAGTACATTTTTTTTCCTTAATGCCACACTAAAGCGCTGATCTGTCCTAAAATTAATTCACGTCGCGGATGTCTCCTTCCCTTGCCACCATCTAAACATCAAAGTTTTAGGATTTTCACTCAAAATATATTTAAATATCCTTAAAATAATATAATGAATGACTCAAATTTTTTGAAAAATTATGAATGCTCATTATAATGAAAGCAAGTTAAAGTGTGTGTATGTAAGATTTTCTAATGTTTTGAGTGTGCATAGCGTAATTAACTAAGAATAGATGGGTAATGCATGAATAAAGTTAAATAGTGTGGCATGTAGGTAATTATCCCTAAAATAAAATGTTCCTTAGTTAATATCTCAAATAAATTAGGGTGTACAGCAGTATCCTCTGGAAGGGTAATGTGGGTGGAATTTTTGTTGTATTTGCATTTTGTTTAAAGAATATATCTGATTTAGCAAAAAAAATGTCTTTTTGTAAACATCCCTTTTAAAAGTAGAGCCAGTGAGCTCTAAAGGGATATCAGCTACAAGAACATTAAGGCATGGACTAAAAGATGTAATTTGAACACAAACCTGCAACCATGCTCGAACGGTGCTTTGAAGAACATCTTGGACGGTAAAGAGCCGGCCACGAACAGCCTCTTGCTCCTCCAGCATTTCCCGCGTGCCCTTTCGAATTCCTTCCAGTAAACTTCTTGTTATGGTTCCTCTTAAGTGCTGGAGAAGTTCAAAAACAATCTCTTCCCTTGCATGAAGTGACCATTTAACTCTGATAACCTGCAATGAACTTAAAGTTTCAGTGGGCTGAAAATAAACCGACACCAGGGGAAGACATTGACATGGAATATATACATGTTAAGAATTAAGATAACTTAAAAACTTGTATAAAAATTTCATGAAAAAAGTTTGTATAAAATGAAATTAACAGGCAAAGAGGAACTCAACAAGATTGACAGATGAAAAAATAGAAATAAAAGAAATCTACGATTGTGATATGGCTAACAATGTCTAATAACAGGCCCAACAAACACCCTTCATACTCATGTTCCTTGCACTTGTGAATGTCCATCTAATGCACTAGGAACTTGGGACAGAAAATTGTAAAAAAAGACTTTTTGGAAGAAAATGCAGAAGCTGAATAGGCAATGTAAGAAACCTAGCTACAACCAAATGGCCAAATTTTTAATGGCATACTACTAGGACCGACTTAAGTTTTTTTTAGCTCTAGCCAATGTCCAGTTACTGATGACTCTGAAAGCAAACCTAGAGAGAGCTCAAGTCTTCCCTAGAAAATTATAAGGACAGAGAAACAAAGGTGAAGACAAAATTATCAAATAACAGAGAAGACAAAATTATCGTTCCAAGACACCCCGGCAACCATCAACACTTTCTGCCAATACATAGTTGAATGTCAGTTTTTTTTTTTTATATAGCAAGTTGAATGTCAGTTTTGATATGCTTAAACATTATCAATTCATCAATCACTTCACTGTTCGTTCCAGATGCGTTACAGACTAAGGTTGTAATGTTCAATCAAATATCAGGAATGAGTATCACAAAAAATGAAGGAGGTTTAGATGATCATGATCTTCAATAACATTGTTCAGAGCCATTTATAACAAAAGATGAAGACAAATGGAATATATCAAAGATTATTTTAAAACAACCCTTAAAAAATCATAAACCTACGAATCTAGGTTTTAGGAACTAACAACCTATAATCAGGAAAAAAACAATTTCACATTCCATGCAGTGGAACGGTCCCTCATCAAAATATTGATTAACTATGTCCTTAGAGCCAGCAAGTGTAAGATCAACGTGCCATAATAAGGATATTAAAAAAATACATCCATTTCTCGGTGTCTTGAAACAAAACAAGAGAGGACAAACCAAGAGTTCAAGTATTAGTTTCTACAGGATTGGCTGCTCATTGTTTTAATAATCTACAAAAGGATATACACATGACATAAGATTGTATTTACATATGAAACATCAAATTCACAGTTTTTATTTTGAAAATTCATACTATTTTCACCCTATTTTTTGGAAAATATAGAGAAAATGTTTATCCAGATACTAAAAACAAAGTACACAATTATGAGTTCTGAGAGGCCAAACCCCATTTCCAACTAGAGGGCAAGCCCTACTACTTCAAAGAACAGCCAAAAAGAAAATATGCTTGGCAACATTCCAGCATGGCATGCCCTTGCTGTCAGAATGGAAAATGGGCATGCACAACTACATCAAAGAAGCATAAGTAGTAGTTCAAAATTCAGAAAAAACTAGCTTTTTCTGAAACTAGCTCTAATGCTCTAATGCTCTAATGCTCCAAAAGGCGAAAAGGCCCAAAAAGGTTTTCAAAGTCACCTGCCAAGCTGGTTGCATCCACCAGATGGTTTGTTTCTGCATGGACATTTAATTCAGAAAATGTCCCATAACAACAAAAACTACAGAGGTCATCTGGCTAGTCTAGGAAGGCCAACAGATACTCAGTTCAAGATGGATAATCTGTACCAACAACACCCTATCAAAAAGCTAACCCAAAAAGCATCAGATGATTAGTACCACCAACAAAAATATTTGTTCATACAATCGATTCAAGGAATGCCCCATTGAATTAGAATCTATAAAGCACAATCGAATAAATATAATACAGAGATCAGACGGTCTGAACTAGGAATACAAAACAATTCACAGAGAAGCTCCATTCACACCAAAGACACAAGGATCACCCTCTATACTCCAATAGATATAGAAAAGGAAAGTAGATAAAGTCATCAAATAACTTTTATTTAGGGTCATCTGAATGATTGTTTGATATGGTAGAAATATAATCTCACTGAAAGACCATCAGTCCATATTGCACTATAAGAGATAATATGTCACACTTTACAGATACTTCCAGCTTACTTAAGTGGTCTAGAATCCATCTATTTCATGGCTCAACTCTTTACGAGTGAAAGACTAAATTGACATGTCCATATTTCACTCATCCTCATGGTCTCCAATAACTCCACCACCCTGACATCCTTGCTGATCAGAGCTTCCATCAGTATATGGCTTAACATTATCAGGATTATGCTTTTCCCACCTTACCAAATGCACTTTAGTAAATTTCTTTGCAACTTGAGGCTTCATATATCAAGGCTATGAATCTCCAATAAACTAAATTTTATTGAAGATATAGGTGTCAGTAGCCCAACAATTGAGATGCATTGCATACCGTTTAATGATCCCAGGAGATGCTTTCATGGCCTAGAAGCATAAGGACCAGAATTAAAAAGAAGAAGATCAAAGCATGAAATGTCCTTTCTTCAACATGGGGGATATTCATTCATCAAAAGCTCTTCCAAACTCCTCACTTGAAAGTGGAAAGTCCATCCCCAAACCTATTGTCACAGAGCAACTCCAAAACAAGTGTTGGAAAGTATCCTCCCTTTGTTCAAACACTAGAAAACGAGATGGCAGGTTAAATACTATTTTTATCAAACTTACATCAGTGGGCACTATACTATCAACAATTGTAAGTATAAGAAAAAAAATGTTCAACCGGACAAACTTATCACAAATGAAACACCATATCTTCTCTTTTGTTCGTGCTACCCAGATCTCTTTAAAAGAGAAAAAATCATTTGAAAATAGACTCCAAGCAGTGTTATCAAAATCTATAGTGTATGGACATTTCACCCAATGGTACAAAGATGAGGTGGTAATACTAACTGCAGCTTTGGTTCATGCCAACCTCCTCCAAACAAAAAACTCTTTGCTTTTCATGAGCCATGATATCCCAATAGTAAACCTATGAGATGCTCTTTAGGAAGCCGTCTATCTTGCCAAAATAATATAACTCGGGCTCCAATTCTCTATCTAATAAAGGGTTCTGCAAAATCTCTTCAGTCAACCATTAGAAACCAGGTTACCCTGGAGTTTTTTAGCAACGTAATAGAAACCCAAATAGAGTTTTGCTACCAGTTCCTCCACCAGAAAAATGGAAAAAAAACCTGTTCCTCCACCAAAGACAGGCACTAAAGTACAAGATAAAGGTCACCAAAGTGCCTGAATCTTAGCCTTCCATGCCCCCTTCTTGCATAGGATAAGGTGTTTCCAGCTAACATTCTTCTTGGCCAGTGAACACCACAAAAACTTGGAGAATAGAATACACAAATGTCGTAAAACAGCTATAGCGGGAGGGATGTTGTAGCTGAAAACAATTTAATCAGAACTATTTTTGCTCGTTCAGAAAGGAGCTTACACTCCCATCTAGAAATCTCGTCACTCACCTTCTTCACCACACTATCAAACAAGGTACATTTAATATTAACGTTGTAATAGGAAGACAAGAGTGTTTCAACTAGGGCTGTTATCGGGCCGATTTCGAGCGAGTCAAACTCAACTCGAAATCAAAAATTTCGAGCTCGGCTCGGCTCGAAATCGGTCCGAAATCGAAATGGGATATGATTCGAGCTGGCTCGGCTCGAAATGACTCGATTTCGAGCCGGCTCGAATCATGATTCGAACAGCTCGAAATTATAAAAAAAAATGTTGAGATGTTATGTATTTAAGAGGATTTGATCCCTAGACCTTGAGGAAAATAAACCTTAAATTTTCTCTACTCTACCACTAAACCACTAACTAAATTATATAAAGAAACAATTTATTTATATATATATATTTATATAATATATCAATATTTTTTATGCTATATATATAATTTCGAGCTAAATCGAATCATGTTTCGAGCGAGCTAGGGCCAACTCGAAATTGGCTCGAAATGAACTTCGAGCCAAAATCCTTAGCTCATGATTCGATTCAAAATTTTCGAACCGATTTCGAGTCGATTCAAAAATCGAACGAGTTCCGAGCGAGCTTCGAGTTTCGGATATTTTTAACACCCCTAGTTTCAACTAATCAAACCACCCACAAAGCTAATACAAAATTCTGAAACATACTCAGAATAAATAAAGGAGCTTTTATCAGCATTGCTTTTCTGGTTGGAGTACATTTGATAAAATATACGTAAATCCATAAAAGCCTTCAATGAATTTTTGACCCCACTACAAAAATATCGAATTCCAAGTGGGAGACTAGAATACAAGAACCACAACAGTTCATCAATGCCGTTTTCTGAAGAAAGAGAATCTCCAATCATCTGCACATAAACACCACTGCAATGAAAAAAGAGTTGAGGAGAGGGAACCCCCTTGTCGGAGTCCTTTGGATGTCTAACAAAAACTAATTGTTAACTTTATTAACACGATGTGAAACCAAATCACTTAAGAGTGAAAAGATAAAACGCCATTCAACACAATCATAACCCTTGTACATATCAAGTTTCAGAGCATTAGTCCCTACCGGCTAGGCTTATTACTAGAATGCATCACTTCTTGAGCCAATAAAAGACTATAGGAGATATCTTTTTCACAAATGCAATTGATTATGATAGCAATAGAGGGCATGATATCGACTCTCAAGTTTAGAAGTTTGAAAACATTTGACTTCACATTACATAAGCCAATCGGCCTAAAGTCCTTCCAGGCATTGCTATTGGGTTTTTAGGAATAACTACTACAAGAATGCTAGAATAAGCACAAGACGACCTCCTGAGAAGAAATCTGTCACTGCTTCAAGCACCTCCTCCTATCCAACAATTTTTAAATAAATTAACTCAGAAACCATTGTCTGCGAGAGTCCCCCAACTAACCTAGCTTGATCTGGGTAACACGTGATGCTTTTATTGACACCTGTTTGACTCGACGTGGATTCACAACCATCTTTTGGACTTGATCGTTGAACTTCCCTAAAGATCAGAGCTGAATCGCAACCATCTTTGACAACTCCCTATTCAACCACAACTTTTTGAAATCTTTCAGCTGCCTGTTCGATAATGCTTTTTCGATTGTGGTTTTAGACTTTTCACAATTGATTTTTGATCAACCAGGTAGCCCAAGTGTACGATTGAGATTCATGTCTGAATCTAATGCAGCATACAAGATTACATCCAGATTGAACTATACTTTAGGAATGTGGATTCATTAGAAAAACCTTACATGGGAAGTGGAACAATAAAACTTAGGCATACAATATGGCAAAGCCCTTTCCACTTCTTTGCCCATACACTTCACAAGCACTTCTACTAACACTCTCGTCTGAAACATCTCTTAAGGAGGATATTTCTTCCTTACCAAATATCAAAGCTTCCACAACACACAATTTGAGTGTGCACTTGCTATTAATATAGACACATGGTTTTCCATAAAAAGAAATGGACATTGGCACGATATCCTAAGAGAGCCTTAGTCTTAGATGAAGACCCAAAGGTCTAGGAGGACATCAACGATAATATCGAAGAAGTAGAAAATGAACTTAAGCATGAGGGGAGTCTATATCTCATAGACACTAACCACAATGGGGATTACACACTTGGTGCACTTCTCTCTATAATTTCATATCCATTAGAGAGAAGCCGTGTAAGATAGTTATTGATACTAATAGTTGTATTGATATAATTTCTACCGAAGCCACCATACGTATTGGCCTCATAATCCAAGACAACCCACAACCTTACACAGTTTCATGAACTGATAAGGCATCCATGCCCATAAAGAAGAGATGAAAAGTTCCCATCAAATTAAGCATTTACATGAAAGAAGTGGTGCAATATCATCCCTACGAAAGTGCACAGCATTATCTTTAGAAAGCCATTGCTCTCTAATAGGGATGCAACCTTGAATGAGCATCCCTTGAATGAAAAGGACAACACTTGTTTATTCTTCCACATTGGAAAGAAATTCACACTTTACCTTACACCAAAGAAATTTATCCAAACCCTTCCTGCAACTAAAAACAAAGGCCAGAACAAGGTGTTAAATGTTATAACATCATAGTATTTGAAAGATATGGTGGAAGATCAAATCATTTGAGTAGTAACGGTGAAAGAATGTTAGACATAAACTCCTACCGCTCGACTCATCACCTATCTTATCAAAAAATAGGGATGTATTTTTAAATGACCTTCCAAACACTTTGACCATTCAACGCGCAATCATTCCGGTGTTGGGAGCGACTCTCCCAAACCTTCCTCATCATGAAATGAGTGCCACTGATCACAAGAAGCTTCCTTAGCAAGTTGGAGGGCTTATAAAGAAGATATTCACAATGGAGAGTATTAGTCCATATGCGATTACGACATTTGTAGCTCCACAGAAGGACAAGGATGTGCATAGAAAGATGTGTTATTAATAAGACAATCATATTGTATCATTTTCTTATACCATGGTTAGACGACCTTGATCAAATGGCTCGTGCCATCATCTTCTCAAAGATAAACTTAAAGAGTGGCCATTATCAAGTACACATATGCACGGTGTACAAGTGAAAAACAATATTTAAAACCAAAGATGGGAGTAGCTAGTCAATCTATGTACTGGCCAATTCCTCTAGCAAATTCATGTGTTCAACAACCCATGAGCATCTCGAATACATTCAACTAATCAGTGTTATCTTGCAACAACAACAGTTATTTATAATTCATTTATTTTTTTTATTGTCTTGTTTACATATATAAATCATTTAATAAATATAAAATATTATTATATTTACAGTTTTTGAAGAAATCAAAGAAAAAGAAAAATTAATTTTGTACGTCTCACTTCAGTAAATATAATTTCTTTTGCATTATAAAGGGCATTTTTAATTGTAATTAAACAAGGCTAATTATTATTGAATTATTTGATGCATAAAAATAAAATATTGAAAATTTGGAATCTGTTAAAGCCGTTTCTAACGAATCCCCTAACCTACTTTTGGCATGTCTTGGAGAGTAAGAAAAAGAAGGAAATAGAAAATGTTCACTGCCAAGGTTTTAAAAATCGGACCGGACCGGACCGGCCGGTTTAACCGGTCGAACCGTGAACCGGTCAGCCAACCAGTCCGGTTTAATTTTATAACCGGATCCGCTTAAAACCGGCCAGAACTGGTCTAAACAGTAGTTCAACCGGTCAACCGGTGAACCGGTACGATTGGACCGGTTGAGTTTAAAATTAAAAAAAAAACTTCCTAAACTCTGGGTCCCTAACTTAGCCTCCGCTTAAGAATTGCTCATTCACGACAAACAAAATTTCTTAGGACTCATCGTGTCTAAAAAGGATTTATACAATGATGTAGAGAAAAAAATGAGCGATCAGTAGCCTATATTTAAAAACATTCCTGATGTTAGAAGCTTACATGGATTGGCAACTTTCATAGGAAGTTCATCAAGCAATTAAGTACCATTACTGCCACTATAAGTGATTGTATTAAGAAGGGGTCGATACTATGGATTTGATTGGACAAAGACAGCAAAACAATTCTTTGAAAAACTTAAGGTAGCTATGACCTACTTTAAATGTATGAAAAGAAGCCTTACATTACCACCTACATGTATGAAAAGAAGCCTTACATTAGCCCCAACACTCAAGCACTGGAGATGCAACCTCCTTCTGCAAGAAAACAATCTATTTTTGGACCATCAAGTTTTGCAATTCTTAAACTTGCAAACAGATTCTAAACCATCAACATGCCAAATGGACAAAATATTTGAAAGGTACACATTTGCTTTAAAGCATAAACCAATGTCAAAAACAAAACTGGTGATACTCTTAGTCTACGAATATATTTGGTCTCAACCTTATCCATCTTTGTTTTTGGTGTCAATAAGCTTTTAGAATTGTATCCTAAGTGCTAGTCTTTATGATCTTTATGCCAAAGTGATGCAAAAACTAACAAAAGTCTGAATACCACGTTCTCAATCAAAAACTATTTAAGAATAACTAGCTCTACATTTCCCACAGTAAAGATTTTCTCATCTAGGGAATTCATGTTGGGGGTTTATTAGGTCACTTTGGTTGAGAAAAGACTATTCAATTGAAGATGGATTTTTCTAGACAAGATCAAAGTGGCAAGTCATCTATCTAAATATTATGGGGATTAGTACTACATTTAGCATCTCTAATTTCAATGCTTAAAAGAAGCTACTAGAAATACCTAATGATCCTTTCAAGTGCCTCCGAAATTCCACAAGGCCCATTTTTTATTTTTTTTTTGAAAAGTGGCAATGCCATAAAATTATAATAAAGAAACTACAAGCTATCCAGTGTCACTTAACATCCATTTTGAGAATGTTACAAAAGTCATTGGGAAGGGCCATATCAATTTCCCAACAAAAATCACCTAGTGTCGCATAGTGCGCCAAAAAGTCGGCCGCACTATTGTTGTTACGTTATATATAACTAACTCTGCAGGCAGCAAACGACGGCCCATTAAGTGAGTAAAGAGAGCACATTAAGCAAATCTTGATGATTAACGAAAGTGTGTAATATGTTGGAGAGATAGTCTTACCTCTGAAGACACTTGGTCACCAAATAGGAGTTGCAGTGCATCGATCCAAACATCATAAAGCAATTTCAAAACTTAGACCCACATTCATCAAGGATGAGTCCTTTTGACAATAGGAGAGTTGGGGCAGGCGCCTAGCACACCTCCAGAAGTCCCAATAGACAGCCTAGTTCATACCAAGAGTCGTGCCCACTTAAACTCCATTAGACTATACTAACAGTCTCAAGACTGATAACCCATAAGGATGACGACCTTGGACAAAGCCATATGTTATTTTCTGTACTATTTAATACTTTCTAACAAAGCACCTGCCTTATATATGAACTCTATGTTTCATACTAATAGTCCGACATAAGGCAAAGGAGCACCTAGCTTGTAGGTGAACTCTGTCTTTTGAGATTTTTTGTCATTTTCATTATAGTGGATATTAGTTCCACATTGCCTAGCGTACCTCATGGCTTGTTTGAGGACTATATCTATGGACCCTTATCAAGGACTATATCTATGGAACCTTATCAAGAATCCAAAAATCAAAGTTTTGCTTGATTTGAGAAAGATCACCTCTTGCTTGAGTTAGCACAAATCCAGTTGGTGCCAACTCTAATTGGTTCCAAGTTAAGGAGGGTGTTGAGGGCAAAAGGGAGGAGGCCTATTGCCATTATCCAAAGTTATGATTTTCTTTTCCTTGCGATTATATTCTTTATGTATGTTGTAGCAACATATGTCACAGTTAGCCCATTGAATTTTGCTTATATTTGGTGTGCTTCCGATTGCTAGTGATAAGTTTTGTTAGTTTCTTCCTTATTGTGGTGTTTTGATATCTAGTAACTAATTTAAATTAATTTATTACTAACTAGTTTGTTTAAGTATGTTTATCGCAAGAATAGTAAATTATTATCCTTTGTAATTGAATTGGAGTATTTATTACTTTCAAGCTTAGATCTGATTGAGATATACTAAAGAATTTGAAGCTTAAAGACATCATTTTACATTCAATTTATGTTCACATGTTGTAATCCTTTGTAATTCTTTCAATGATTAACTTTTATGTTGGTTGAGTTGGATGGATGATTAGTTGAGCACCTAATTAACTTATTTGGGTTCACTGCCTTTGATCAGTTGGTCGATCACTGTATTTTGATCGATCAAAGATGGTGAGCTGGAATTGTTCGATCGATCAAAAGAAAAAGGCATGGCTTCAAGCAGTGGAGCAAATGTGATCAATGAAGTGATCGACCAAAGCCCCTTTGGTCGATCAAAGACAAGGAGGGTTTTGGCTGGATTAATTTCTTGATCAATCTGACAAAGTGACTAGATGGTGCTAATATAAGCTTTGATTGATTAGAGCTATTTGATCGATCAGCTTATCGATGAAACACCTCCAGAAAACATCCATTAGATTCCAACGACTAGCGCCTCGATCGATCACTTAATCGATCAAAGGTCATTGGTCAATAGTTGCACTAGCTGTTGGAGTCAACCCTATTTAAGGGTTTTAGCTGGTTGTGGGGGCCTCTTCTTTACACTTTGGATAATAAATTGCTCCAAACTACCACACACACTCCTCCTAACTTTCTTGCGATCAAACAACAATTAAAAAAAGATTAAGTAAGTGATTAAGGCAATTAGTGCTCAAGTGCTCATCCTTCCTTCTTTTTGCATGCAAGCTCAATCTTTGACGGGAAGAGAGTTGTCTCATTGTGCCTCTTAGTTAAAATCTTTTGTTAAGGTTCTTCTCCACCTTAGTTTCATTTTGTATTCTTATAGAAAGGAAAGAATCCCTAAGCTATTCTTAGGTGTTAGGGCTTATTCTCACTCTTGACTTAGCTAAGCCTTTTTAAGTTGTAGATCAAAATTTTTGTACAAACTTCTCCACATTAGATTAGAGGAGTAATTCATATGGATAGATAGATAGGTTGGGGTGGATTAGGCTTGAGGGTGAGCTATGAGCTGAACCATGTTAAATTTTGATGTTCTTCTAACTCTTCAATTACTTTTGGCTTCTACTCTTTATATAATTATTCTATTATTATTATCATTGCACTCTCCTTGTATAGTTAAGTAGATTAAATTAATTAAAATTTTAATTAGAGTCTATTCATCTCCTCTAGACCCATACCAATTCTACAAGTTTTAGTTGTTATACCAAGTAGTTGGATCATAGATCTAGAATGGACATGTTCTCTTAATATATTTGGAGTTTCTTAACCTGTCGCCAATCCAATAACTTTACCATATTAAAAGGAAGTTCTTCTCACATGCACTTGTGAATGTTTCTACTCTCTATCTGTTTGGAATGAAAGCAATGTGACATGAAGCACCAAATTAATTAACAAATTCTTTCATCATCTTGCATACTGTCCAGCACCTATAAGGAAAAAATTAAGCAAATGCTTATATTTAACTGAGTACGGAACCTTTCAAATGACGTGAATCGACCTTATTGAAACTTTTGTTCAAGAAAGACAACCTCAGAAAAGAACTTTCCTTTATTCAGCATATTACAGATGTTGGATTTCCCCTTCACTTGAGTTAGATAGAGCCTCATCATCTTCTGACCTTAAGTCACCATCACAAGCCGCCTCAAAGGGGAATCATGAAGAGGCACCGCAATTGCCTTAATAACATTGTTGTAAGCGAAGTCACTAACCCCTCGAGTCTCCAACTCAAGGGTCACCAGAACATTGCCATATGTCGTCAAATCTAGACCTTTCATGCCAAGGAGAGACTATAGCCTACTTTCTAGTAATAACAACCGCAAGGAAATAAAACTATAATTTGCAATTACTTTAAGGAGTGAAAGATGCAAATACTGATAATTGGATATTTAAAATGCAAATAAGAATATCTCACAAAAAAGAATTTGCTGATATAATTTAATCATGTAATATAATTAGAGTTATGTTAGGATTGTGATGTAATAAAAGTTCCAAAGTACCTGTGTCGCCAACCTCCTAATTTCTTGGTTTAATATTATACTAAGCAGATTTAAATCTTCATGACTTCTCCTGTATATGAAAGGAAACCATAGCATCAGTACCCAGCAAAAAGAACACACATTTCTCACATATTACCACAATGTATTTTTTAAATCACGTTGGCAAAGAAAGAGGATGATGAATGTACCTATTCACAAACTTCAACTCTATTTCATCAGCAGCCCCGAAAACAAACTTGCGAAATAGCCTAAAAAATTTCAGAAATTGCATGTAGGAGCAATAAGCAGTCAGAATAATGGCAGCTAATATGGATGCAAAAATTGGAGAAAAAAACAGTTTATTTTGCTGTCTAGATAAGGCTGCAAATTGACGTGATGTCTTCTCTAGAGATGGACTCATCTATAGTTGGAAAAGAGATTCAATTAATTGAATAAATAATTCCCAGATATAAGTTAGCTAGAGAAAATTTGTTCATAGAAAGAACTCATGCTATTACAAAACTATACTCATGGTCCTACCACATACTATCTAAACATTAAACGAGTGATTGAAGCAAAATAAAAAATTTCCCTAGCAGTTTAGAATACCAGAAGGTGAAAGTACTTAAAAGCTTTAGCTACCAACCAATTTAACTTGATATATTATATTCTTCGTGATAAAAACAAAGCAAACTTCTAGTCCAACTACATTGTCTATAAATAGCTGGACAATCTTTCTAACATCGCGCAGAGTGATTATGCCTCATATTGCATCAATTAAAGCGACTCCGGAGAATTTCCATGAAAGCTTAATGCCAATGTGATACCACAGCTTGACTTTGGCAATTTGCGAAGCTACTTGGCCTTAAGTTGTGTTTTTCTCTCTGTCTATCCAAGCACATGATTCCTATATCAACTGGAGAACTAAAGATAAGTTCTAAGTTATTCAAATTTCCTGTGAAGCCAAATCAAGCAGAACTTGAGATGTGCTTAGTTCACTTGAATTCTGCTCTGACAGCATACTGGTGGCTATTAAATAGCAAAAAGAAAGGATAATAACTTTTATTACCTATCATCCCATCGAGAAAGGCGACAAGCTAAATGTGCTATGATTTCATGAACTGATTTTGGAGCTGTACTGCCACCAGCAAGAAGTAGTTCCTGCACAAGATTTAACACAAACAAAAAAATTATATAAAAAAAAGAATGAGAACTAAATGATAGTAGTTAATAATAAAAAATGCTGTAACATTTATAAGGAACACCAAATTAAATGGCTTTCCTTCAATATGGCTTACCTGCACTTCGGTGATCCCAATGACATTGACACTGGATGCAGTTCCTTTGACATGCATTGCAGTTACTAAAAAGTGCTGAGCTTGCCAAGAACGAAGTACTATCGGAATATCATCTTCATCACAAAATGGATCCCCAACTGATTGGCCCAAAAGCTCAAATAATAGCCCTCCAGCCACTCTGACGGGAACCTTAAATGCAAACCATTATGAGCAAATTCAAACATGCCAACCAAAATTAAGGCACATTGTGCAAAAAGTGCTTTAAGTTCATAAAGACTGTCACTGATCTGATAGGACAACTATTTGTTAAGGCTACATCATAGTTGATTATTTTAAGAAATCGACGTAAAATGAGATCAAGATAAGCAAACAAAACACACAGATATAACAAAATTCACCAAAACTTACGGCTATATCCTGGGCAACAGTGAAAAGAAAAATTTACTATAAGGAACAATTCAGAATTGCAGAGAGAGGAGAAATGAGCCGACTACTTCAAATTTAGAGAAATCATTCTCTAGTCCTAATCCAACCAGAGTATATATGCAAACTTCAAATAGATAAAATTCCCAGAATACCCTGTTTGTTATGATCACAGCCCCACTTGATGACAGGCAGTGAGACCGCTACTAGCCTACTACTACCCCTGGGCCCCCAAAACATCTACCTAGCCACACATGGTCCAAGGCTTGGATTGGGTAATGCACACATCTCAGTAATTGGACTTGGTAAATATCCCTTCTAAACAAACATATATCCACTAATTCTCCCTATATTTTTCAATTCTCTCCCTTTTGCTCTTTCTTATCTATGAGCTAAGGACACAGTGTCCGAAATAGCAACCACAACAAAGCCTCAATCCCAAACTAGTTGGAATTAACTATAAAGAAAACACTTGATTCCAGCTTTTGAAAGAAGTATGTGAGCTATAAATAAAAAGCATGATTACAACCTTTGAAAGTGCCACAGATTTAAATTTTGTCATCCCTACCTATTCTTCTTCTAGGGCCCAGGATTCATTGAGCAAGGTTAAGATCTGAAATAATGAAATGCTTGATAAAATAAAATTGAAAAATGGTTCCTTTTTTTTTTGCACTGCAAGATAACAATCAAAGAAGAAATCAGAATGAAAAAGATAAAGTAACCCAGCCAACAGTTTAGACACTTTGTATGGAGTATCACCTAGAAGGTACCATTCCAACTCACCTCATACAGAAGGTACTTCATACGTTCGCTTATAAGCCTGCTTTCATCTCGCAAGGCAACACAAATGGCAGGGTGTAGCCAATGGGCATTTCCTAGCCATGAGCCAACGAAAGGATGACCAGCAGATACATGGCACCACCAAGTAGGCCCTTCTGGACGCTCCCAGTAAGGAGCAACAACTCCAGCAACGGTGAAATCATTTTCATCCTCGCTCAGTTCTATCAGCTGCGAAGACCATTTAGCATCAACTTGGATCATCTGGACTAATTCTGAAATCCTTGCCCATCCAATAGGAACCCAATGGCTATCAACCACTTGACTGCTGTTCCTGTTATTTTCTTTATGGCCATCAAAATGAGGAACGTCAAAAGCCATTCCAGGAGATTTGTTATCAAGCTCTGTGAGAGATCGGGACTCCAACAGTGTATCATCATTCAAAATTTGACCTGGAACATTAGTCTCAACATTTCTTGCTGCTTGTCTCCTTGGACTATCTTTTTGACAAGAAAATAAAGCCTTGGCACTATGTTTTTCTACAGCTTTCCACCTGTTTCCTCGAATAAATTCAAAAGCGCAAATAAGCCCATCAGTCCAAAGATCGCTAAACAGTGCACCATCTCTGCTGGAATGGAATTTCGGGGCATCCTGCTTGTTGAACTTATTTCTTGAACAGTTTTGATGATCCTCTCTGCTACTCATTTTGTATCAGTGATGCTATCCCAAAATTTTCATCGGACAGATGACTGCTTTAAGATAAATCAGCTAGCTGTTTTCTGGAATCCTAATGACCAGAAAAAAGCACAATTAGCTAACCTTAATCCTTCGAATGGTTGTAGATCAATAAAAACTGAAAACTTAAACACAATAGCAACTGCTTAAAAGCAAAGGACATATTCAATTGAAAAGTTTCAGTAGCCACCAAAAAAGAGGGAAATGGAGTTATATTGATACAAGCAATAAACATAACTAAGAATATAAGAAAGATCATAGACATCTATAAAGAAACTTGTAAAAATAAAATTAGTAATAGATAGGATATTAACTAATCATAAGCAGGAAGGAAAACAAAATTCTATTACCAGTTGCGCAATTGATAGACTATTTCTGCTACCAACACCCATCATGAAACACAAATTCGATTAACAGACAGCTTCTCCAAAAATCATTTAATAAGATGAAACCATCTCATAAAAGTTGAAATTTGTCACCGAAGATCTATCCATATCTTAGCATGGCCTAGGTCTCCAAAAAAAAAAAATCGAAACTCTCCTCACTCCTAATCTCTAATTAAAAATAATAATACTAATCATACAAATTCCAACCAGATCACTACCAAGAATACAATAAGAATGTGTGAAAATGCCATTCAGATGAGAACGGACGAGAAGAGAAATAAATCCATTAGGGTTCGGCTCTAAAGATTTTGAACATGGACATACAGCAGAAGCAATCACGGAGAAGAACTCAGGAATGGCAAAATCAATAGTTATGATACGAACCAACGAATCAAGAAATAAAAATAAAAGGAAACAAGAAAGGATGAGCTCCTAGCCGAAGTATCATTCCTCTTGCTCGTTCGGAAATCCCTCGTCTTGCTGGTTCTCCAGCTGCGCCGTGAAGAACGAAGAACAAGGCGAGGAAGTCTTGCTCGTTCGGAAATCCCTCCTTTTTCGGAAATCCCTCCTTTTGCGCCGTGAAGAACGGAGAACAAGGCAAGGAAGCTGCGCCATATATGAGGTGATCTGGAAATAGGAGCTCTTCGTCCGAAATAATCTTTTTGTGCGAGGGTGACAAGATTCTGCTCCTTCGTCACCGAGTTTCTGTTCTTCATCAGGATTGATATTTAAAAAAAAAATTTAATTATATGTCAAATTATTTAATTTTATTTATATATTACCTATTTATTTTTAATAAATTATATTATACACATTCAAAATATTATAAAATTTACATACATACACTTAAATTATAAATTAAAATTTATTTTAAAAAAATATTTACTTATTATATTTATAATAATGTATTTTAATCATAATATTTTTTAATAAATAATAATTTAATTAATAGTACTTATTACATTTTATAAAATTATAAATTTAATATTTTTATTCAAAATATCATATACATTATAGTTATTAAAATATTTACTTAAGGTTATTATAATTTTACTTAAAAATTATTT
>JAEMOT010001702.1:89442-101758 GCA_019297695.1 Apostasia ramifera | reverse complement strand
ATTTAAATTTTACTTTAATTTTTTTGCACTGAGTTCTAAATATGAATTAAAATTTTAATAACAAGTCAAATTAAATTAAATTAATTAATTTCTCAATCTCAATAAATATTATAATTTAAATTATATTAGTTATATTAGTTAAATTCTATATTATATAACTTTTAAATTTTATTAATTTAAAATTTATGAAATTTTAATTAAGAAATCAATTTCCCCCGATTAACTATAAATCAAATTTGTCAATTCTGAGGAGAATTAAATTGATTTAAATAATTAATTTTTAAAATTTAAAAATAATTTTAATTTTTAATTAAACTAACTATATTCATGTTTACTAATTATTTATTAGATAATATATATTATACATATATTAAAATACAAATAAAATGATAAATAAATAAAGCAACACTATTGTTCAATTAAAAGTTTCACATACAAATAATAAATTTAATTAACAAATATTTAATTTTAAATTTAATTATTATTATTATTTAATATATAATAAGATCTTCAAGAACGATTAGTTTTATTTTATTAATTTTTAAAATTTTTTTATTTTTACTAAAATTTTAAAATTTAAAATTAAATTTGGAATCTAAATATTTAAATTTTACTTTAATTTTTTTGCACTGAGTTCTAAATATGAATTAAATTTTTAATTACAAGTCAAATTAAATTAAATTAATTAATTTCTCAATTTCAATAAATATTATAATTTACATTATATTAGTTATAATTAATTTTATTAGAGTCCATCAAGGCGTGGAAGCTGAGACATATATGGGGTGATCTGAAAATAGGAGCTGGTCGTCCGAAATAATCTTTTTGTGCTGGCAAGATTCTGCTCCTTCGTTACCGAGTTTCTGTTCTTCTTCATATTTAAAAGGAATATTTAATTATATGTCAAATTATTTAATTTTATTTATATATTAACTATTTATTTTTAATAAATTATATTATACATATTCAAAATATTATAGAATTTACATACATGCATTTAAATTATCAATTAAAATTTATTTAAAAAAAATATTTTATTAATAAAACATTAAAATTATATTTTTATTTTTAATATTACATATTTTTTCTTCCTCAATGCCACACTAAAGCGCTGATCTGTCCTAAAATCAATTCACATCGCGAATGTCTCCTTCCCTTGTCACCACCTAAACATCAAGATTTTAAAATTTTTACTCAAAATATATTTAAATATCCTTGAAATAATATGATGAACGGCTCAAATTTTTTATAACTTAACTATAGTTAGGTTATAGAAAATTATGATTACTCATTATAATAAAAACAAATTAAAGCGTGTGCATATAAAATTTTGTAATATTTTGAGTGTATGTAACGTAATTAACAAAGAATGGATAGATAATATATCAATAAAACTAAATAGTATGGCATGTAAGTAAATATCTCTATTTAAAAATATGTCAAAATTATATTTTGCGAGAAAGAATATCGACTTTCCAGTATTTCCATTTCATCTAAGAAAATAATAAATTGTAGGGTAAATATCATAACGGTCACTTACATTATTAATAATATTAAGTAGATTTATAATTTTTAATAAATATAATTCAGATCTTGAGATTTATTAAAATATTTAAATCGGTACCTAAACTTAACTTTAACATTTTACACGATTCTTTTTAAATTATTTTCATCAAACATCCGTTAACATTTGACCAAAAATTGAGAGTTAATTGCTAAAATAACGCTAATAGAGTGGAAGAAAGAAAAATAAAATAAAATAATTTTTTAATTATATTTAATGATAATTTTTATGAATAAATTTATTTAGAGGATATTTAATTTAATATCATTTTAATATTATATTATATTATATAAAAATAATAATTATTTAATTTAATTAATAATATTTATAAATAATTTTTTATAAAATTATATAATTATTAATTAAAAAATAACATCTAAATATCATTACATATACATAATATTAAAATAACAATAAATTAAATACACATAACCATTTCCTTTACTAAATAATCTCCGTATTTGAATGCAAACTACTTGATGGGAATGTTTAGTATATGACTTTTGAAAACAAATAATTATTTCAGTTATAAATAAAATAAGATAAAATTATTTTAATAATATAATATAAAATAATATTATTTTAATATTTAAGTCAACATTAGTTGTAAATAAAATTGATTATTTTATTTAAATATGTGGACGATATAAATAAGACAGTTTTAAGATTGAAATATTCGTAAATGCGGAAGAAATTGGGTGTAATTACAATGAGTTTTTTTTGAAAAATTAATTACATTGAGTTGAGAAAAAAATCTGAACACCTGGGTGTGTTTGTTTGTAAGGTTAAATTTAAGAAGGTTAAAATTAAATTTGGATAGAGATATTTTTTTATTAAAAGTTATGAATAATGTGAAATAAAGTTAATTATTATGTTGAGATATGTGAGGGATGTTATATAAAATTAGTTATTATATTAGAATATATGAGGGATGTGATATAATTTAGTTATTATTTTAGTAATATGTGTAGAATGTGAAAAATAAATTTAATTTTTAATATTAAATTTTATGTGTAATGTGATATGCCTGGTTAAAATTAAACCAGCTTAATTTTAAACTCCCAGACAAACGGGCCCTAGCCATGTGAAACGTCCATCCCCAATTGCCACTCACCATGTGGGCATGGTAGGCTCCTGCATCTCAATGATAAAATGGCACATCAACGCTGTCATCAAATTGCGCTAGTGTTGTGCAAATAATCTGGCCTGATCAGACCGTACAGTCAGACCACAATGTTGGCCTGACTAGGCATCTTGATGTGACCATACTACGCAGCCAGGCTATGCCAGTGGCTTGATCAGACCATCCGTCCTATGTCATCAAACGGTCCAACCACGACGCTAGCGCGACCCGACAATCCAACACGAAATTATCATTTTATCATCATGATGTGTTGAGCCCACCAAATGCATGCAACGAGCAGTGATTAGAGAATAGACATTTACCGTAGCCGGGTTTTCGAATCCAATAAGTTGAGAGTGCGTTGGGGCCAAGCAAACAAAGCATGAATACCTCAATGAACCTTTACTTAAATTTAAATCAAAATAGTCATGATTTTTTAACCTTTTCTAGTTATTACTATTTTAGGGCAAAAAAGTCACATTAGATCTAAACAAAATTAAAACAAAACTATTAAGTTTAAAAAAAAAAACACTCTCAAAATCACGAAGACTCACATTTCGACTAGGAACAAAAACTGAAACCTAACTTAAGGAAACATTTACAACCTGCTTGATTTAATGTGCTTAGGGGGATAAACAAATTTTTAATTTAACTTAATATCAAAAATCGTTTAGTTCACGATGCCTCATGCTTGATAATAAATCAAATTCGAGCAAATTTGCTTTAATTTAAACTCTTAAGTATTTCAATTTAAATCAAGTTTAATTTAAGTCAGCTAATCCAATTTTTACCTTATTTTTCAATTATATATAATGTATGTTAAATGTAAATATTTTTACACTTATTTAATCAAATTTAATGTATGTTATATATTTTTACACTTATTTATATTTATACGTATATAAATATATTATCAAAAAATTATCATTATATAAATACTGAATCACTTACGAATTAAATCGATAATATTTCAAGCTAATTAATTTTAAATTGTACAAAAATTAAGTAAAATATGAATAAATTTTGACTTATTTTTAAGTTTTAAATATAATACTCAGCCCTATTTTCAAAATATCTTGTATTAAAATACAAAATACTTGTTAGAATTCATAAATCATTAAATCTTGCCATCCAAGTTTATTTCTTTTATAAAATCTCTAATCGGACTATCAAAAAAAAAATTCTCTAATTAGACACTTGCCATCATAGCAATGAGAATTCGAATTAAGCTTTTATTTTTTACATACATCAGTTTATGTTACAATTTATTTTATAAATAATATAAATTTTATTGAGTAAAATGCAAAGTACATCCTTAAAAAGAAGTCTTAAAATTTAGAATGTTTATTTTATCTTGACAATTTTTTTTATTCAAACTTAAGATCCCATAATTTCAAACAATCTTCTTCTCCACTACCTTATAAGAAAAACTCCACTATATTTTAACAATTTACATCTTAACAAAGAGTGCAGATTTATTTGATTGAAATTTATTTTCGAAATAATTTAAATAGATTTGAAAATTAAGAACTATGTCAACTAATCTGTTACTTAAACTATAAAATTAAGTCCAAGTTAGGGAATTGGGTGCGAAGGAAGAATTAACGAAATAAATGAAGAGAACCAGACTACCTGAGTGATACAAAGCCTGCACCTATCGCAATCTTTGCAGGTGGCAACGGGAAAGATGGTGCGCAACTTCATTTAACGCTGTCAACGATATGTTAACAAGAATAGTACAAATTTTGATTAAAAGAAAAATAAATAGAATACCTGGAAAGCGAGAAAAATCTGGTTGTATTCCATTTCGATTGATGTCAACATGATTTGGGGTTACATACTTGCCAATTGTGACTACCACACCAGATCCATCATGGAGTTCATACACTGATTGTATCAGTCCCTGTCAAGATATTTGATGGCATTGAAGAGAGAATATGCGAACAAGGGGACGATTAAATGTAGGTTTGAAGCTGTCATCGGGACCTTGCCATAAGTCTTTTCTCCAACAAGGACCGCTTTGCAATTATCATGAAGAGCTGAAGCAACCTAAAAGAGAACGGTTGAAAACGAATAAATATACCTGTAAAATAGGTATTATGTGGATAACTAGAAAGCATGGATACGACATACTAATACAAAAACTTTCCAAATTATAAGACACGAACACGACAAAAGGGGACACAAGATAGAAACACATGGCATGACACGAGGACACATGAATACGTGTGATGGTGTAATTTTACCGTAACTTTTGCTCAATATTATAGAAGCATGTAGAAAATATTGACGCATTGAGATGTACGGAGATGTTCTTGGTTGGTCGATGTCCAGTACACAAGTATGAAGGTTTGATGTTAAACAAGTAAATGATAACATTTGCATATTGAACACTTTAAATTTCATATTTATGAACATGACACCAAATCTTTTAAGTGCCTTAGATATAACACTAACATTACATGTTCTTGCAGTAAGTAATGATCCTATGAAAACTAAATCATTGAAAACAAATGAACTGAGAGCAAATATGTAGATTAAGACATTGTACATATAAACATAGGAGATTGCAATGTGATGTATATCCAAAAAAATAAAGGCATTAAAATGCTTCTTGTGCAAGTAGTTTATGAATGAAGCAGTAGGATAAGTGGGGAAGGTGCTCACTATTTCACTTGCACTTGCAGTTCGGTTGTTCACAAGAACCTGTAGAATAAGAAGTAACGGTTACCTTCAAGGTGAATCCTATATAAAAATTTACTAGGAAGATAAATGCTAGAATATAAAGCAGGCTACTTCTGCATGAAAGAAACATAATAAACTGGTCAGCTCTTATGAGTGTGCCGATGCATGGAACAATTGTAAAAGGCGACAACTATTATGCATGCATATTGGTATTTGCAACTAGGTTCGAATTTGAAAGAATATCTGTAGTCTAGAATGCACAATGTACTAGAAGTAGAAAGGTCTTCTTTCACAGAACTAATTAACTACTTAAATTAAGATACCGTGATTTTCATAGAAAAAGGGCAGAATTACGTACTATGACAGGATTTGTAACAAAAGGTGTTCCTTCAGCAATTATGTCGTCCTGCACTTCAGGGTCCCTGCCAACAGTGTAGATCACCTGAAACAACACCAAAAAAAGAATATGTGGCAGGCCATACATAGCATGCAAGAATAAATAGAAACCACAAGATCAAGAAGATAGCTTTTTACTGCAAGAATTAGAACTTGAGATTATAAGCTGCGAAATCATATTCCCTCTCATTTTAGAGGGTTTGGAAGAAAATTTTTCATATAGTGTGCATTGACCTATTTGGTATTTGGGAAAATAAAAAACTTATTGAAAGCATTTTGACTTTTTCTAAAATGTGTATGATGGGTAATAAAATCAATTACATTAAAAATTATGTAGTATGCAAAAAAAAGTTGATTGTTGTTTTGAGAATTGTAGAGGATGTGATAAAAGTGAATGTTTACATATTGGATTTATATAGGATGAGATAAAAATTATTTTTTAATATGTATATGTATTTAAATTAACGCGTCGTTGCCGGGTCCCAAGTCCCGGATGAGAAACGCGGAGGGTTGCGTTAGGCAGTCGACAGCCAGCGTAAAACTTGTCGAATCAATCATGACATGAATCATGTATATGTATTTAAATTGTATGCCCATTTTGGCCATGGGCCAAATGCCAAAAGGGCCCTTAAAGTACACGACTCTAATATTTATCTATTGTTTAGTTTCCAGCTACCCATTTAGTAGTCTCTTTGAAGGTGGAACCAAGCTCAGTTGGATACTGCGATCAGCATTATGAACCTGCTTTTACCATACATCTGTTGCTATAGAAAGATTATGCAAATTACAGTTGCGTAATTCATAATAACATAAAATGTACAAAATGATATTTGAAGCAAGCAAACACAATAGTCAAATCTCTGGTAATAAACTGAACAAAAAGTTACACACGTAGTTTATGGCCTGGGGATATTTTAATACTATAACAAGCTCGCTCCTTATGCGCATGCTCATTTGACTATACAACATGAATCCAATGCAGCATAGATCTCTCTCTTTTAACCACATGCTAGGTAGAGCTAATTGGGATATGCCCAGGCTCAAACTCAAGAACATTTCATAATGACTTTGACTTTAAAATAAGTACAATCTAAGTTCATATGTTAAAGTGGCTTCAGAAATTAAGTAGTTTCAAATTAAACTAATGTTTGGCTGATAAAAGGGCTTGAAGTTGTCTTTGAATCAGTTTGTTAATTCTTATCTGGATAAATATTAGATTAGCTAGGAGCTCGAATATTAGTAGATCATTGTAATTAATTTATCTCCTAATCAATTAATGTAATATAGTAGCCGATGCCTATATAAAAGTGGCAATAGAAGGCTACAAACGCTTTATAATTAACAGTCATTATGATTAGGCTGCTAAAGACCTTGAAGGTTCCAAACTAGCGAACTGGGAAGGATTTATTGCACAACTCAAAGTTAGGCATGAAGCTTCCAGTAATACTGCTTTGGGAGGATGAACTTGGAACCTAATGGCAAATGGGAAAGACAAGTCATGTGGTGGCCCCAACCAACTATCGAAGTTGATATCACTGAATACTGTAAAGTTCCAATAAGCAAGAAACGTTGGTGTGGGCAAGGGGCAACAAACTGTGGAGGTGGAATCATGGTGGAGGACCGGCAGCCAAAACCAAGTGAAGACCTTTAAATGGGAGTTGAAGAGGAAGGCATTGATGCAAATATGCTTGGAGGCGATGAGGACAGCAACACTGAACGTGAATGGAAGCCCTACGCATGGAAAGAAGGAGATCCGACAAAATCCCTTCATGACGAAGCAGGGATCCAGCACTTGGATGCTGAAATGGAGGGTTTAGGACCAGAACCTGGAGGATTCATACTCAGTTAAATCCTCGTCTAAATGTACCAACTCCAAGTCCCACCCCACATGGCCCAGGGAAGTGGAGGGGTTAGTTGATAATCACCTCCAAGGTATGACTTCAAATCACCATGCGTCCTAGGAGGTGGACACCATATATACCTATGAAGGAATTATTGCATAGAATTGATGTATGTATGAACGTAGATACCTACCTCTATGAATGTTTCTGGTTACGGTGGCCAAGTGGGCCACGTTTCTTTGCAGGGATTTCAGCAACAAAGTACTCAAATTGCTGCAAAAACAGTCCCTAAGCAGCGCACATCAAGTATTTGAGAAAATGCCATGGAGATTGTTTTATGCAAACCTGAAGTGGACTTGGAAGAGAGACAGTATACCAGCACCTAAGAACATATTGGAGACTGAATGTGAGAACAAGTGCACAATATGGGCTACACCAGGCATTTGTGATTACCTTGTTTTCGATAACAACAGAGTTATGGTAGAAAGCAGTCTTCAATGGGGGCAGCGGAAGGACAGGTGCTCGAATTGCAGCAGTAGACCAACTCCTTTTAATGAAAATCACTTGTCAAACCAACCTCCAGTCAATCAAGAGAGTGGCAGCTTCAATAGGGCTGAAATGAGTTATGTGAATGTGGTGAATGATACAGACACAAACGACATCGCTCGGAGTGGTGGAGGTATTCTAATTCCCCAAAACATTATTGCACAGGCCATGACACACAAAGCTGAGGTTGTTATCATCGATGCAAAGTAGACCAAGTACATCTCTAAGGAATGGTAATATGCATTTGTTTGGCAACGTCTTGGTATACAAATTCCTTTCCACTTCATTCTAGCAAAGGCACAAAAGAAATGGAGAAGATTCTTGAGATTTAAGATGTTGGATGAGGGATATGGATACTTTATATCAATTTTTGCAAAATTGAAGATCGGAACGAAATTTGCATAGGAGGGCCATGAAGCATTGCAGGCCAGGAGGTCCGATTTGACGAATGGACTCCAAGTTTCCGATCATCAACAAGTGCCATGATGCAGACTCCATTTCCAGGGGCTCCCACTAGAATTCCAAAGTCTGAAGACCATTGCCACAATTGCAGAATTGCATCAAAAGAGGTTGTTTCACTCATGATTGATCAATTCGCAGAAGATAGAGACAGAGGACTATATGCTTATATTTGTGTCAAGGTCGACATGAAGCAACTATTGCAACCATGAGTTTGGATTGATGGAACGGCAGGATGGTACTATCAGTAATTCAAGCATAAAGGTATTTCCTCACTTTGCTTTGAGTGTAGATTGGTTGGACACACAAATTCACATTGCCCCACCAAGATCAAAGTTCAAATGCAACAAACCAATGCAACCAAACAAATATGACCCAAGCAGCTCTATGGGGAGCAACCGCAACACATAACAAAACAAAATTGTACTAGCTACCACCGTCGAAGGGCATGAAGCCAATAATACACCACTGAAGATTACCTTTGCGGAGGGAAAGGAAGGAGAAGTTAGCCCTTGGACCATCATTACAAATAGGAGAAGAAGACAAGGAGGAGGACAACTGAAATTTATTGGCAATTTGGGAAGAGACTCGGGAAGTAGCAGGGATCAACCAATGAATGCAACAATCAGGAAACAATCTGAACAGCAGACGGCAGGTTTAGAAGGCCACCACAGCCCTAAACAACCCACTGGAGTCCTTATATGGCAGCCAAAGCAATATAAGTCCCTGGAGTTGGCAGGAAGTGGGGAAAAAACTGAAGACAACACTGCTGAAATCTGCACACAGCAACCGAAAAAAGGGGTTGTTTTTAACCCATAGTCATTACTTCAAACCAAACAAAATACGTAGAAACATCTACACAACCCAAGGAAGCTGCCCATGTCATCTTTTTGGCCGGCAACCCAAAGGATTCGAAGCAGATTCCAAAAGAAGGGGACAACAGTTTGCAGGAATTCCAAAACAGTGCCACACACATTAACCTGTGGAGGTAGATCTATTGGAATACATGAATACTGTTGAATTCATAAAGCTGCCAGATTACAAAAGGAAGAGACTGGAACTCAATTCCAGCACAAGTTTCCAGCTGTGATGGAGAGGGAATCTTTTTTGCTTTTTGCCTTTCGATGGATAAGTCTTTGCTTTGGAACTTTCGAAGGACATTAGAGAACACAATCCATGTCTTATATTTCTGTTGGAAACAAGGATCTACAGGTGAATAGGAAATTTACAGACCGACTACTAGGAGAAGGTGAAGTTTTGTCTTCTACCTTCAAGACGAAGATCTGAGGGCATCATTTGTGTATGGGATGGAAACAGAATATCCAGTGAGCTCTTGTCAAAACACTCACAATTTCTTCCTGTGGAATCTACTTCTGCCAAAGGGAACAAGTGTGTTGTGAGAGGTGTTTATGCATCCAAAGAAGCAGCCACTAGAAAGGATCTTTAGGATTCACTTAGGCCTATGATTTTTCGGGATGTTCTGACCATCATTAGAGGGGACATCAACTGTATTTTGGGACAAGTGGGCAAGAAAGGAGGGAGGCCATTCAAACATTCAAGTACCAGAGGATTTTTTGACTTCATGCAGTCTCCTGATCTACATGACATTGGTTCCATTGGGTCCCATTACATTTGGTGTAACAACAGAGAATTGAGAGAAGGCAAATGTGGATCAAAATAGATAGGGTTCTACTCAATACCACTGCCATGCTACAAAGGCCAGGGGTTTTATCAGACACCTTTCCCACATTGCTTCAAATCAATGTCCTCTTTTATTCAAGTGTAGGCCTGACATTCTTAAGCCACTAGGAGGATTGAACTTTGAAGACACTTGGCCCATGTACAAATCTTCCTTTAGAATTATCCATGCAGTTTGGAGACTATTAGTTCCTCCCTTGTGTTTAAGGATTTGGATGTTGTGCAATGTGTTAAAGTTAGTTGCAGTACTAATGATTTATCTAAGATCATTTCGGGTTAACTGGATAAGATGTGGTGATCTATTTGATACAAATTAAGAATAAAAAGAAGTCAAGTTGATGGTTTCAAGAGCAAGTAATGAGAAGAAAAAGACAAGTCAAGGTGAATTTGGGAAAGACAATGAAGAAAGTTAATCAAAATTGAATTTTATTTTGATTGTTTATTTTGGGTAGAAATCATGTAAATCAACCACAAAGGAAGCACCGATATGGTGAATCAAGTTATGAGCACCTTAGGACTTGACAAGATTGAGTTTAGGTCAAGTTGGCTCGACTTCAAGTTAGGTTGAATAGTTAAAATGAGTCAAATCAGTACCACCAGACTTGCACATTGGCAGAATTTGGTCGACCAGTGGCACAAGACCTTATTTCAAGTGGTTAAACAGGTGGTTGGCCAGTGGTGGTTGCCCACTGACGAGGTGGTTGACCATACAATCGGTTAATGGTAGTTAGGGTTATTAAAAATATCTGAAACTTGAAGCTCGCTCGGAACTTGTTTGATTTTTAAATCGACTCAAAATCGGTTCGAAAATTTTGAATCGAAACATGAGCTAGGGACTTTGACTCGAAGTTCATTTCGAGCCGATTTCGAATTGACCCTAGCTCGCTTGAAACATGATTTGATTTGACTCAAAATTATATATATAACATAAATAATTTTGATATATATTATATATGAAATATTATTATATACAACCTAGCTAGTGATTTAGTGGTAGAATAGAGAAGGTTTAAAACTTATTCTTCCCACGATATAGGGATCAAATCCTCTTAGATACTTAGTATTTGTACATTTTTTATAATTACAAGCCAATTTGAATCATTATTTGAGCCGGCTTGGAATCGAGTCATTTCAAGCCAATTCGCCTCGAATCATGTCCCATTTCAATTTCGAGTCGAGCCGAACTCAAAATTTTCGATTTCGAGTTGCCTTCGGCTCGCTCAAAATTTGTTCGATAATAGCCCTAATGGTAGTCAACTAGGTGGTCAGATAGTAGTGGTGATCGACCAATGGCAAAACCACTCTTTTAGGTGGTCAACCAGTTACCAAAATTTTGAATTTGAGCAGATAGCCTTTTTGGAATTTTTTTTCACAAAAAATATTGATTCCTCATTTTAATCTCAGGCTCTCAGCCCATTTCATGTCTTAAAGTTTGGTCAAGATCCATTAAATAGATGCAAAAAAAGGCTCTAAACTAGGTAAAAACACACCAATTTGCAATTAAAAATGGATATTTGAAAGTCTTGGCAAGAAATTATAAAGTATGATCTTACATACTTAGAGTTAAATGAAGAATTATTATTTAATATAATACAATAAAAATAAAGAATTTATATAGTCAACCCCACCTAGTGAAATAAATGCTTGGTTGTTTTTGTTGTTGTTTATTGTTAGTTTGTTAGTTGGTTAATTAGGCACTATTTTGGACAGATTCTAAAGCCATTTTTAATTCCAAATTGGTGTGTATTTACCTAAGATTAGAGCTTGTTCTTTTCGCATCTATTTAAGGGGTCTTGACCAAGCTTTAAGACATGACATGAGCTGAGATTAAAAAAAAAAACGAAGGAATAAGAGTAATATATATATATATATAATTATATTATAAGAGTAATATATCACTTATAATTAACTATTTCATAAGATGATATAAGAGGAATAAGATGATATAAGAGTGATATCATAAGATAATATATCACTTATAATTATATATTTCATAAGATGATA
>JAEMOT010001702.1:77499-89060 GCA_019297695.1 Apostasia ramifera | reverse complement strand
TTCATAAGATGATATATATATATATATAAATTATATATATATATATATAAATTATATATTATATAATTTTAAATATATTGTATTATATTTTAAAAAAAAAAACTAAGGAATAAGAGTGATTTTCAAGAAGACAACAAGATCGTTCTAAGTTTGTCAAGTTCTTGTGGTCATGTAGGTGCTCATTCTCATACAGGAAAAATCGTCATTATTTTGTGCTTCTAATTGTGATTGATCCAGATTCTTCTATATATTGGAGCGACACATCATCATTCGAAGAGAAGAGTGATTTCTAAGCAGAAGAGCTAGCACACATGATGAAAAGAATGTCATCGCATGGAAACAAGTTCCACAAGGACATTCTATGAATCTACAAGTTAAAAATAAAGTACCATACTAAAACTGAATTTGTTTTGAATGTAGGAATCCGAGACTTCCAAAGTGAATGCTCTCAAGCTTAAGTTGAAAAGGGAGAAAGAAAAAGAGTTCTACTCACTACATGGAATGACTCGAACTCTGACTCGTCATCACATGAAGAACATGTAACCAACCTCACACTTATGACACTAATAGATGAGGCAAGCAATTCCAATTCAAATTCCGACACGAAGGTATCTAATGATGATTTAGGGTTTGTTTGTTTGTAAGGTTAAATTTAAGAAGGTTAAAATTAAATTTGGATAGAGATATTTTTTTATTGAAAGTTGTGAATGATGTGAAATAAAGTTAATTATTATGTTGGGATATGTGAGGGATGTAATATAAAGTTAGTTATTATGTTGGAATATGTGAGGGATGTGATATAAGTTAGTTATTATTTTAGTAATATGTGTAGGATGTGAAATAAATTTAATTTTTAATATTAAATTTTATGTGTGATGTAATATGCTTAGTTAAAATTAAATCAGGTTAATTTTAAACTCCTAGACAAACGGGGCCTTAGTCAAAATTATTAATGAAGTAGTGGATAGTATTATAATTCTTAAAGTAAAAATAAAAGCCTTAAAAAAGAACTTTCTCTATTAAAAGATCAAACAAAATTTTTACAAATTCTTTTGCATCTACTTCTATGCTTTTTCATGATTCATCATGCATGGAAGAACTAAATAAAGGAAACAATGAACTTAAAAGCACTATCTTGGCATTAAAAAATGATCTAGCACATTTCACTCTAGGCACCAAATATTTAGACCTAATGTTAGAGCAACAATGTGCATGTTAAAATAAAATTAGTCGATATTTTACATCCTCTTATAAGCAATTTACTTTCGCTTCTTTATTAAAAAGAAATCAATCTTCAATATAAAAAAAAAAGAAATCAATCTTATAAAGTTGAAAGGGTAATCAAAGCTTGGGCATCCAAATGCATGCTCGCTAACCAATATGGATCCAAAACGTTTTGGATACTAACGTCCTATCTATTTCCTTGTAGGTGGGAAGAAGAAGGGTAAAGATCGTTGGAAGGGATACAAGTAATGTTAAACCCCGTTAATCTTGATTATTTTAATTATTTTTATTTTATATTACTAATCTTTATCTTAATTATGGTCACAAGATGATTATCACATTCAAGGACAAAGATATACAAGTACAAGAGAAATAAACTTCTCTAGTTTATCGTATTTTCTTTTTCTAAGATATTTACGTGAGCATGTGCACATTTGCTAAATATTTACTAGTATTTTTCTGCTTCGGTTTTCTTGATTAGAAAACTTCATTTTCTAGAATTATTCATAGTTATTTTCTTTTGAGCAGCTTTGATGGAATTAAAGTTAAAAACACAATCAATCATTACTATTAAGTAATTTGGGTGGAGTTAAAATTAATTTACTCAAACAACTGCTTATATTAAATGATTAGGATGGTGTTTAAAGTTAAATATTCAAGCAGCCATGCCCTTGGCATGGCCGATGGAATGCTTTGTGTTTGTTGATTTTTGGAAGACCTTTTTATCATTTCCCTTCCTCCCTCGTACAAGCCATCGGCAGCCATTTTTTCTCATTTTATGTATTATTTTTTGGGTAGAATTTTCTTGCCATCTTGTTCCCTACCTAAGATGGAAAGTACATTTGACTTTTTACCTACTCTTGTACCTGCTACACCAGCCCTATGTTTATAATAGTATCATATTATCATTTTAAGCACATATTAGGGCAAAATCAATCCTATGTGCAATGCCTTCATTGATTATTACATAATCTTGTCCACATGACAATTGGTAGGGCGGCATTGTTCATTGGATTGGGTCAACCCAGACCCAATTTGGAACCGATCTAGCAAGAATCGATCCAATCCAAATTCGGTTCAGACCAGTCCTGGTGCACACCAACCAACGGTTCCTGCATAGTTTGAAGTTGTTTTGATCCCTCTACAAAACACCCCCAGGAGTTATTTAAATTAATAATAAGTTTACAAGTGTTACATACCGTTTCTCCTTTGTCCAAGAAGAGCTTAGCAACCTCAATCCCAGCCTACAGGAAAATTTAATTATCCAATTCAAGAAGCATAATCATAAGTAAAAAGTGAATAACAGATCAATTAAAAGGCTAAAGAGTAGTTTTAGCCATACTAAAAAATAATACACATAAAAAAAGCTATATTAATCTAAAACAATATGAAATTTATCATGTACATGGAATATTTAGAATCAAAAGTCTTTTACGTGTTTCTTGCTTTTAAGAATAAGGCAAGCAAAGTACACTCTTAGGAGCATATTTAGAAAAGAAATTACACGTCATAAACAATGCATGGGAATACACGATAGTAGTAAAAGCATAATATTGGTAATTCAGGAACTGCAAGAACAATGAATTGTTGAAGAGAATATAAAATATAAGATAAACAAACTCACAAACCTGCACAAGTCCACCAAGATTATCCCTAAGATCCAAGACCAAGTAGGAGGCACCAGAATTAAGAAGATTTTTTAATGCTGCATAAGCAGACATCACTTACATAATAGCTGTATTATTAAGAGAAATAGCTAATAAAAAACTAGACATCACCGAGAAAGACATTGAAAAGGAATTCAGTAACTATTTATAACTAAGCATGCGGCATTTTTAAAAAAATTTAAATAAAATATTTTTTCCATCAATTATAAATTCAATTTGAACTGGTATTTCAACGTTGAAAAATATGCACATTGTTGAAGACCAAATTTATCATAGATAAATTTCAAGAACAAATCTATATTTATTCAGCTAGTTTTTGTCGTTTATGAATAATGACATTTATGCCTGGCATTTGAAAGACCTTATTAATGATTTTAGACATCATCCATTTATCCTACCTTTGCGTTGATAACTTAATACTGTAAGAAATACAAATTTTTGGAGCATCACATTACCTTTCTATTATGTAGTTAGTTGTAGTGTGGATAATAGATCCAAGATATCTAAATTTCCCACATGATCAGACTATTTTCCCATATATACTCACAACATTATCACTTCCTTCTTCAAGACCACCAAAAAGTATAAATCTAGCCTTATTTCTATTCAATTTGAATCTGTTTACTTCTAAAATGCTCCTCCAAGGCTCTAACTTTCAATTAACTCAAACTAATCTATTGCAACTATATCATCTACAAAAAGGCCTGCACCAAAGAAACTCACCTTCATATTACACTCCTTGCTTTTATGGAATATCTCACAATAGGCTTTCCAAACTCCTCTGTAACAAAAGTTTAAGAATCATTTAAAAAACCAACAAAACCATAAAATCAGGGACTAACAAGTTTGATGAAAAAGCGTGTTCCCTTCACTGTAAGACAGCATAAAGAAACCTTTTCTGAATCATTGCAAAGAGAGTAACATGTTTCCTCCTATACTTTTCTTTAAACTATGACCTGAGGTAACATTTTACCTTGTCAAAATGCCAATGATGAAGCTTAATTTTCAGTCTGAAGGAAAAGTAGAAAACAACATAGGAGAACAAGCAAAGACTTGTAAGTTACGAGAATATATTTTATTAAGATGTATAGTAGGAAGATTCTGCATTTACTTTAATCGTGACATTACATGCTAATAAGGAAAGCTGTGAACAAAAAAGGTACGTAGTTGATAAGATATATGATGCTAACATCAAATATTATACAGGATGGTAACTAAGACCAAAATTCTCCACCGTTCCTAAGTTACAATCCACTGCTTCTCTAAATGACAAAGTAATAGCACATGTAGAAAAGCTCTTTAAAGATTCATCATGATTATTAAAATTCAAATACCATTTATATTGTCAATTTAACAAAATAAAGTAAAATAAAACTGTTATACAAGCAGAATATATTTTTACGTGCATTATTACAGGAACAAATTTGCCTAAGTTGTATGCTGATTCACGCAGTTTTTGTATGCATAAAGAATCAGAAATGATATAAAAAAATAAATCAACATAGTAGCATAATTCTCTAGAATTGAAGAGGAACAGATCACCAAGATCAGGTAGAAATATCCTCTCAATAAGTTAGCATAAGATTCTAAACTAGAAATAAAATATCTAACTGATTTAAAGGAAGAACTTGGACAGTTGAACAGCAATGTTTTAGGTTTTACCAATTATCAGATCCTTTCTTGCCAATGCATTGAACTCCTTTATGTGTATATATCCAACTGAGATATCTCCCTTCTCCATTTTCTCGAGGTGATAAAATACTGGAGTTCGAGCTACACTTTGCCTTTGGACTCTAATCAAATGGCTCTGACCACAATCTCCATGCCTGACCTGCATGCAAACACAAAGATAAAAGTTTAAATATCACTGAACCAAAAGAAAATTTGCATCCAATGTGTGTCGTCATTTTCCACCTATTTAGGAACAAACCTCAATAGTCACAAATGTTTCCTTTGGACCTTGCAGCATTGAGGATACTTCAAATGCTGATTTACCCCGCACGGTGAGCCCATTGACAGACAAGAGCTCATCTCCCTGCAATGTTAAATATTTTAAGCAACACAGAACTAAAAAAATAAAAAAAAAAACAAAGTGGCTAATAATAGGTTTACAAAGACCTGTAAGCTTTATTCCTTAATATATTGCATCTCCCAAAAGCTACTGCTGTGATTTGTTGAGGGTCCTATTGTAATTATATACAAGTTTAAAGGTATTGATGCGATTATGTATATAAACCCTAATAATAAATATAAAAGGACAGAGGAGGCTACCCAAGTGGATTGATTTTCTTCCATGACATGGCATCAAAGCCCTAAAGCTCTTCACTAGTCCGCTCCGCCAATGCGCCACGTTCGACTCACTTCTCTTATGCAACTCCAGATCTCTCTCCGCTACTGCGCACTCTAGATCATCTCAATCGTTTTTGTGAGTTCTCTCCACCTCCTACGAGGCAACTCTCCTCTCCACTTGCGAGCTCCTACATCGACATTCAGCCATCGAGTATCACAAATCTTCTCTCCTCATTTTTCAGATCTTCTCTCTTGTAGGCAGCAACGCTCTCCTGGATTGTTCAGCGATTGTACCCAACAATTCATCCCCAACTCTCTGTTCCTCTCACGGATGTGCAGCTCCCAGCCACAAGTCGTACCTAGCAGTTCTCCTGGGAGACCATCACTTCATCGATCTCGCATGCACCAAGAACAAACCCACAACTTCACAACCTTATAGATCTCCAACAACACCCCATGTTGTGGCCCGCGAAACTCTTTTGCACCACTCTTCCTGCACGACTTCTACACGTTCACTTGCGCACTCCTCTGCAATTTCCAACATTTTTAACACTAACTTCAATCCCCATAGCCTATGAGTTTAAATCTTCGTGACGTTGTTCATGCTCCAGCTGTGCAACCTCGCCGTCATTGTCATAAACATGTACAGCATAAATGGGTTTCACAGTTTAGACTATCAACACAAGACGGATTTCTTAGCAACCAGCTTTCTAATGTCAGGCTTGCTATTTATATTCCTATTTAAAAGTACCATAGACTTTTTCAAGTGCAAGCTTCTCAAAGAGATACCCCTCAATTTATAACCACGTTGGTCAAAGGGAGCACATCCACGACATGCATGTCTCGTACTGCTAGTTCCAATTCCTAGATTTTTAATTTGAATGCCTATGACCACATGTTTGATAACATCTCATCTTTCGTTCACCCTCCACATAATATTAATCACTCTTATTGATGGTTCTATATCATCAGTAAAAGAATAGTGTTGTTCCTACTCGCTTGTTACTACTATTTTCTGCCTTTCATTTGCTGCAGTTTCTTTCGAACTTATTATCTATCAATAAACTTACAAATTCTTTAAATTACTCTACAACATTTACTTCTATTTTTGTTTGTATTCAGGATTTTCGAGCTGAAAAGGTAATTAGCATAAAAAATGAGTCTCAAGGGTTATACCATCTAACTAAGATTCTTGTATCTTCATTGCAAATTCAAAGTCGCCTTGGGAACCCTAGTTTGCAGAATCTATAAAAGATGGTTCCCAGTCTATCTAGCCTTAAAAATTTAAAGTGTCAGCCTTATCCACTCGAAGACCATTGTAGGTATACTATCCTTAATTGAGCCAATAATCGTGATTCAACATCATTTGATTTAGTTCATTAAGACGTTTGGGCTCCCAGTCATGTCAATTCTAAACTAGGCTTTAAATATTGTTATCATCATTGATGACTATCCAAAAATAACATTATTGTTCTTAATGAAGCATTGTTCTGAGCATTTTCTAAATTCTCATCTTTTTGTGCAAAAATTAAAACATAATTTGATGCTCCTATATGTATCTTATGTAGTGATAATGCAAATGAGTATTTCTCAAATATCTTTCAGTCTTATATGTCAAGACAAGGGATACTTCACCAATCTCCTGTTCACATACACTTCAACAAAATGGTGCTACTAAACTAACGAATGGGCATTTGATTGAGACCACATATAACATACTACTTCATATGGAGCTTCCCCTACAATCTTGGGATGATGCAGTGCTCACGGCATGCTACCATGTCAACTGCATGTCCTCTTCTGTTGTACATGATCAGATCTCATCTCCATTTTTTGCTAAAAATGCAATTTACATGTATTTGGTTACACTTATTTTGTCCACATTCTACTCCTTGGTAAGGATCATCTACCATCTTGATTAGTCAAATGTTTTCTAGGATACTCTCATCTCCAGAAAGGATTGTTATTCTCCTTATTTTCATCAGACCTTTGCGTCATCCAATGTGATATTTTTTTTGAATCTACTCCATTCTTTACTATTAAAAGTCTTTATTTGCATAGGTTAATTTTATCAAAATTAAAGTTAAACTTGGATGAAAATATTTTTTATTAAAATTTATAAAGGATGTGAAATAAAATCAATTATTATATTGGATTGTGTCAGAGATGTGATATTAGTTGTTTTTTTGGCCTAACATAAATTTCAACTATAAAAGTCAACTTTATTTCACATTTAACACAAATATAAATATTAGAATTAACTTTATTTCACATCTTACACTTTTCAATATTTAAAATAATTTTTTCTTATTAAACTTAAAAAATAAAATACTTTTCTCTTGTCCAAAAAAATTCTCAAACCAAAGGAGGCCTACAGGTTTTTAGATATCTTAAGACAACCCTAGGAAAAGAACTTTTATATCATGATCATGATCATCTTTAGGTGATAGATTACACAAATGCTGATTGGGCAAAATCTCTTTTTGATAAGATACTTTATTTTTGATTATTGTGTACTACTTGGCAGCAACTTAATCTCCTAGAAAAGCAAGAAACAGAATATAGTCATCCGAACCAATGTTGTAGTGGAGTATAGAGCAATGACACTAGCCACTTGTGAGCTAGTGTGGCTTAAGCAGTTGATGATGGTGTTAGGTTTCACTTAGTCAGCCTATGTAGCTATATTTTAATAATCAATCAATCAGGTATATCACTTCCAATCCAATATTTCATGAAAGAACAAAGCATATTGAGATAAATTATCACTTTGTTATAGAAAAAAATGCAATCCAAAATGATTGCACTACATATGTTGGCTCCAATAATCAGTTAGTTAATTGATAAAATCGTTGAGAAAACCTACAATAAACTATATTTGTATCAAGCTTATATGATATATATATATATAGTCTAGCTTGAGGGGGAGTATTAAGGACACTAGGTTAAGGATATTGATGCAATTATGTATATAAATTCTAATAATAAATATGAAAGGGCAGAGGAGGCTAACTAGGTGGATTGATTTTCTTCCGTAACAAAAATTAACTCTTTTGCATTAACAAGACATGCCTGCTAACCTAATGCTTGCTCCTGGGTTTGTAGTAAAAAGGTTCAGGTAAAATAGAAAGAAACCACATGACATAGTAATTGTCAACACAATAAAAGTAATGGAATTACAAGAGGTAACTTTCTTCCAAAAGAAGTCAATATAAGGAAAGTAGTTCTTCTCCATATAATAAGCAGCATAGAACAACAACAAAGGAATTACAAGTCTGAAACTATCTTCCAAAAGAAGCCGATATAAGTAGTTCTTCTCTAAAGAATAAGCAAGTATAGAACAACTATGAAAACTACAAAGCCTTAATCTATAAATACCTGTCTTACACCAGCAGAATGTGCTGGACCATCTAATATAACTCCCAAAACTTTGATCTTTACAGCACCATCATGATCTGGAACTTCTCTAAGGTTGATTCCAATGCCAGACATATCATACCTCGCCATCTTGGAGAACTTCCATCAAAGATGAAGTACTTATATCAATAAATCAAAATATATAAACGGCAATGCTGAAGCAAACAGTAATAAGGATTCAAATTCCCACAGTATCCATTTACAGATATCTAAATAAAACCAATGCTGTAAGTACCATAAAACAAAAAAGAAACCAAGGAAGAGAAAATCAAACTGCTACTAACATGAAATTAGGCAATGAGGTCAGAAGTCTAAATAATCTTAAGCATTACTTCAGTAGGAGAAAGGAACCGTGTGTATGGGTCTCCAAGGCTAGCTAGCATCTTGCGGATCACATTATGAGCTCTAGATCTAGTTTGGATGCTGTTTTGGAAGATGTACTCTTTCTCTTTCTGTTACAATAGAAACATAGATAAAACATCAAACAAGACCCAAGGAGCAAATGATAGTCTTTATGTTATAGCAGAAACATAATTACAACATCAAACAAGACCCAAGAACAGATGAGTGAAACATAATTCAATTACAATACAGGAACGTAATGGAAGAATGCATTAAACAAGTTCTTCCATGGTTGCTTAACATGGATGGACAGACAAAATCTCACTTAACAGAGACTGTCACCCACAGCAGGAATGAACCAGGTGCAATCGGAAGAACAGTAAGAGAATAAGACCAAGATGAGTTTTTACATGTAAACCCCTCATCGGAAAAAACTACAGTGCTTATGCTTAGGCAGCTTCAAAATCCACTATCAACTTCCGTTTAATACAAGGATTGACAACATCTCAGAGCCTTTGTACCTTAAAGCCACTTATCCGACTCATGGCCATAATAGTTGATGATTTCACCGCTAACAGTTGGTGGATAAATGCCTGTTGAATAAGTGGTAGCATACAAGCAAAGAACATGTGGAAGCATACAGAAAAAAGCGTCAAATAAGCAAGTAGAGCTTTCGCATAAATGTTCATTATGACTTGTCAAATAAAAGCCTACTAACTCGACTCTGCCAACTACCTCAGATAAACCTACTTTGACAATATTCGGAGAAAGGGACAAGTCCAGCCAGTTGGATTGTGCGCCTGCTTACTCATTGCCCTCTTCCGAAATTACATTCAACACCTATAAAAGGTATGGATTCGGTCTTTCAGAAGGGGGATGAAGAAGAACAATTCCTTCACAACCATGCCTCCATGATCATCCTACATCAGTGAGAGCAACTTCAACTAAACTGACGAATAAATATCCATGTATCTGCTGAATAAATTCACTGCAAAACTGATGGATAAGACTCTGCCCACCTTATTTATCTTGTATCTCGTTGTTGCTGTACTTTGTACTAAAAAGAACTCAATGCTAGTGAAAATTTAAAACTGCCTTCCTCATGTGTCGTGGCTTTTTCTATTCATAGGCTCCAATGGAAAAACATGTTATTGTTACCCTTTGTGTGCTGTTTTGTGCTGCAAAAAATATACAGAGAGATCCCTAACAGAATAAGGAGATGGTTATGACCGCTAATCAAGCTACAGGAGGCTACGGGAGGCAGAGGCGGATCTGTATAAATAATGTAGCTAAGAATGTAGCGAATTGTGTAGCAAGAGTGGTATTTAATACGCTCTCCTGTGCAACAGAAGATATGGAATGGAAAATCAATCTTCTCTACTATTCCGTGCCTGCTTGTCTTCTTCCTCTGCTTCTTGTCCTTCTCCTTCTGTTTCTTCCTTTTTCTTCTCTAATTACAGGGTTCTGTAACTCCAATTGGCAACCCATTTGTTAACGCAAGTGACGCAGCAGATCGTACGCATCATTTTGTCTGATCTAAATTTTCTTAATCATTAAATTTGTTAGCAAAATCCTTCGTCAACAAATATATTTATGCACAATCGAAGATTACAAAGATCTAGACGTGACATTTGAAATAAAACTGATCGGTTTGTGATCGAAACAAAACAAGTTGTGAAAGCCAAGAAGATAATAATACTAATTACGCACGAATTGGAAAGATAAAGGAAAAAGAACTTGACAAAAGAGAAGGATACCAGCCACTTCTCCGGCGACCAGTCACGGTTTCCAGCTTCGCCAAGGAAGCTGTCGTTAACGACCTCCCAAGCCTCCTCCACGAGATCCTCGTTCTTCACCGACGCTGATGGCATCGCCTCCTCCGGCGCATCTGCTTCCCGACAAACCTCTCCCGGAGGAGCCACAGGCCCCGCTACAAGAGGTGGAGTATAATCGGAATAGACGAGAGCGACGGAGAGGGCGCCGGCAATGGCGCGGAGCAGAATCTTATGGAGGAACTCCGACGAGGAGCCTCTATGATTGGCGTCCACACGTTGACTGGAGTTTGCAAAGACTGCCACAAACCGACGGCGCCGGCTAGGGATTTTCGCTTCCGTTCTCGCTGAGGATAGGGGAAATGGCCGGCTGCAAGAGGAGTAAATCATTTCCAAAGAAAACTCCGAGCTTCAAACACTGGCGCTCCGAGCGCGCATTTATATCGGGGGCGGAAACCAGCTCAGTTCAGACTTCAGATTGAGCCGAACGGTTCAGGTCCGGTCGGATATGTTATATAGGGGAGCTTTGAATTCTATAATTTTGTTTGAACTTATATGTAATTAAATCTCTATAATTTTTAAATTAATTAAATATATTTTTTAATATAAAATAAAATGTAAATAAATTCTTTAATATTAATTAAAATATTTAATAAATAATATTTTCTCTAATTAATAAGTAATTTAAATTTTATCTCTTTTTAAAATATTAATTTAGTATTTAAATTAATCAAATTAATCTATTAGTTAGATAAAATGCTTTCCATTGAGTCTTTTAAGTAATATTAAAAAACCTATTTACTTTAGATTAAATAACCTACTTGATTAAATTGGAAATTAAAGAAATTATACA
>JAEMOT010001702.1:63789-77304 GCA_019297695.1 Apostasia ramifera | reverse complement strand
CATATATAGGTTTAAATTAGAGAAATTAATAGGTATTAATCTTAATTTATACAATCAGTATTACATAATTAAAATTTTATTTTTAAAATATAAATATAATTATTAAAATTTATTCTAATTATATAATACCACCTTTTAGAAATTATAGAAATTATAGAAATTTAAATGTATATTTATTATACTATGTAATTCTCTAAATCTGACCAGATGGGCATTGAGATGAGTACATAATATGTAGATAGACACTCATCAGCCCTCCTAAAAAAATCCCACAGGTCTAAATTTAGGCTCTTTTGGCATTATTTAGTTTTTTAAAATATAATATATTTCATAGTTATACAAGCAACGGATAATTTATAAGCTATTTTTTATTTAGTAAACTATCGTTAAAAGCATCATTGTTTAATAAAAATTACAGTACTGCATAATTAGATAATATTATTGATCAAATTTAATATCTATAAGATAATCTAAAAAATAATTATTTATTAACAATATATTTTATTATATGTATATTATTTAATTTATAATTAATATAATTATATCTATATTTAAAATAATAATTATATTAATTTTAAATATTATTGTTACTTGTAAATATTATTTTTGGATAAAATAATTGTATTTGTATTATTAATAAATATTTGAAATATATGATTAATCATCATAAATAATGATTCGACAAAATTTAATCATTATATTATTAATTATTATTTATTATTTTTTATTATATTTGAATATGATTATATTTAAAAAATTAATCAATTGAAATTAATTAAATTTATCTCGTAACTGAAAATTTTAATTTATAATTAATGGGTTGCAATTGATTTTAAGAATTAAATTTTTGAATTAAAATTTTATGATTTTAAATTATATTTAAAAAAATAAAAATTAAAAAAACAAAAGTTATTTTTTAAAATTATATGATATAAGATTTTTAATGTTATTTATTTATTTATATTCTTATTTAAAATATTTATAAAATTTAATTATTAGTATCAAGTTTAATAAAAAAAATTAAATTATTAAAATAAGAGTCATGCATTTTCTTTTAAACTTAAAATTCACTTTTATTCGCTCTTATTTTACTTGATTTAAAAGCGATTTGATTGATTAGTAATTAATTTAATTTAATTAAAATATATATTTATTTTTATATTTGTTAAGGTAAAAAAATCTAAATATAATATGCATTATTATTTGTAATATATAAAAAAAATTATTATATACATAAATTTCCAGGGAGGCTGCTTGGCGGCCACGTTACTGCGTCCGCAACTACACGGGATATTTAATTGGTTGGTTTTTGGCATATAACTACCTACAAAGTAATTATTGGCGCATATACCCAAACGACAGCTGTAGCTGAACCGAGCTGAGCCGAGCCGAGTACCCGTCTATTTGAGCTCACATTCAATTGGTCTCACGTGTACGTAAATGCTTTAAAAATAAGTAAATTAATCCACTAATTTGAATAAAATTATAAATTGATCTTTTTAAAATAAATATTAAGAATAGTTACTCTTACAACAACATTAGGTGAGGAGCGTTATTAAACAATTATTACTATCAAAACAAATTATAAAAATAATTAATTTTTTGTTGTAGAAGTAACATTCATGATCAAAAAATAATTTATTGATATTATTATTTGAATTAATGAACTAATCTGCATAATTCAAAAACTAAAAGAACGTAACGTAAGAAAAAACAAGAGAAATTTAAATGTTATTGGCCCTATTCATTTAGTAAAATTGAACTCGAGCTAAGCCTTATTTTGAGCTTTTTTCAAATTGATTTGCAAATATAAAAATATGTCTGGAATTAGTTTATACTTAGTTCATGAACAGATTTATAAATTTATTTATAAATAAATTCAAGTACATTTGAGTTCACAAATATAAGAATTATATGCAAATTCATAAAATACGCTAATCATGTGCTCACGAAATGACTTATCATCAAGCTAATTTATATCATGAATTTTTTTAATTAATAAATAAAATATAATAAAATCTTTAAACAATCTATTAATTAAATTTTAAAAAAGTATTATATATTATAAACTAGCATGCTCACAAATAGATCAAAAACATTGACAAACTGTACATTAATATGTTCAAATTTATTTATTTACTAATTAAAATTTTAAAATAATATTCAAATTTATTTGATAATATTTGCAAAATCGAGATAAAGATTATTAAAAATTTACGTTGGATGTAATAAATTTAAAATATTAATAAATAATTATATTAATCTTTTGAAGCATAATCCAAATAATGTGTTTATATTGGCAATCACTGTACTCATTTGTTTGGCTAAAAGCCTAAAATGAGGTAATTATGTCAATAAAATATCTATATAATCATTTTATGTTATATTTTGTGCATACTGACACAAAATATCACTTTATCTTAGATCCAATATAATTATTAAAATATTAATTAAATTTATTTTATATTTTATATAATTTAATTTTAATATAAATTAATTAATATTATTTTATATTATTAATTTTTCAATTCAAAAAAATGACTTTCAAAACTAATTAAAAACATGCCACTAACATCTAATTATTTTACATATTTAATATATAAATTTTTAATATAAAATATTAGACACTAAAATTATATAAAAATTACACCTTATGTATAATTCATATCATAAAATTATAATATATATGTAATAAATATTATATTTTTATGTGATTTTAATGATCAATATAAATTATTAAAGATTTGAGTGTCACGTATATAAAAGAGTAAGATTTTAGTAATATATATGTAATTGTTCAAAATAATACGATACTAAATAGGATTGAGCCTATTTGGTACAAAATTATGAAGGCATTAAACGATGACTTCTTTAATTTTATTTTAAGTTATTCGTATAATATAAAACAAAAATTAGCTATATTTAATATTATATAGAATAAAAAATAAAATTAATTAATATATTATAAACTATGTAAAATATAATATAAAATAATATTTTATTATGTAGAGCACGTATAATGTGAGATATAAATATTTTTATATATTTTTATTGAAGGAATAATGTTTTACCATGATTAAAAAGAAAATAACTTTCTTTGACTTTGTACTAAATAAACCTTAAATATTAATGTTATAATAAAATGGATATATTACTGGTTTTTTATTTAATATGATTTTATTAAAATATGAACTATTGATCCAATTTTATTATCTCAACCTCCTTTCCCTTAAAAAAATAATTGTACTTCAAACTAAAATTTTAAAATTAAATTTTGACTTTAGTTTTGATCCTAAAATGAAAGTATTAATTTTGATAATTTTAATAAAGTCGGTATTAGTAATTTTGGTTTTTTTATAAATAATTTAATTTTTGAAAATTTAAAAAATTATTTATTAATAATTATTATTGAATATTATTGTTTTTTTTAAGAAATAGACTTTCGACAGTGTGGGTTGAGCTCTGGGTGAGTTTCGATAATTTGTGCTAAAAAATGATTAAAATTATTAAAATTCGGTAAATTTTTTTATCAATATTTATAAAAATTGATCCAAAATTATCAAAACTTAAATGATTTCAGCTGAGTTTTAAAATCTCACCTCAAACCTCTCAATTAACATAATTAATATCACGTAATGTTTTGTAATATTTGTATGTCAAAGTAGAACAATAATTTCATAATTTTTTTTAATATTATATAAATACTGTATCAAATTAAATTATTCAATTTTCTAATATAGCCAACATAGCCAGAAGTAAAGGAATCATATGAAACAATAAAATAATATACATGTGTGTGAGGGAAGGCGAATATTGCAAATTGCAAACAAAATTTTATTAAGGCTAATTCAATATTATTTTAATATTATATTATAATATTTTAAATATTATTTTTAAATTAAATTTTATAATTTTTTAAAATATTATCTATACATATTATTAAATTAAATAATATAATATAATATCAAAATAATAATAATTCAAACACTCTCTCAATTTTATATATTCTGATATCTAAATATCATCTTTTGAATAACACATCTATAATATTTTATAAATTTATTTATATATATTATAAAATAAAATAAATATTTTTACTATATAATATAAATAATATTAAGATAATATCAAATTAAATATTATTTAAAAAATTATTTATTTAATTTGATAATATGTATAAATAAAATTATAAAAGATTATATATAATTTAACTTTATAATGACATCCGGACATTTCTTAAAATTAAATAAAATATAAATATCACTCTATTTATAATAAAAATTAAATTAAATTAATTATAATATTTTAATATAATTATTGAATGGAGTTCTGAAAATTAGAGGTACGCATTATTTTTTATCAAAAATATTAGCACTTCAAAAAATCATCCAAAAAAATACATAAAAATATAAGGTGGTTTAAGAATAGTTTCTCTTATGTCCACCTAGAAGCCAAAAAAAACTCTACTAGAACTCAAAATATTTGACTAAGAGACCAATATAAAAAGAAAGATAAAAATATATAAAGCTTAATTCTCTCCAAGATGATTTGATGATCTCTCGTTATGTGATATGTATTTTTTTGAAGCTCTGCCAAGAGATATTTATAGATGAGCAAAGGTGATGTTCTGTAAGTTTTAAGTTAAAACAAACTGTAACTGCAGATTTTAAGACGACCACTGCTGGTGTTAAGTAGAAGATATATGAACGTTTGATCTATTAGGCCATTTGGGTACCAGATAACCAGCTACCTGTAACTGAAAAGTTTCAACTCCTTGTGAGCTGAAAATGAGAAGAGTTTTACAATAGAAATAGGGCCTAAAAGATGCTCACGTGACAGTTTCCATCCAATCAAGTGACGGCGACTAATATAGATAACCAAATATCGTGACCGATATTAGTAGAGTGAAATATATCGATTTTAATGATTGAGAATTTCTACAAAAATAAAAATGAGCATAATTAAGCAAATATCGAAGCCTATGATTTAAATATATGATTGACAAATAGAATTTGAAAAAGTTTTAGATGTCACACGTATGACTAAGATGTAATATTGAATTTAGATATAAATAATAATAATAATAGTATGGCGTTTTTCTAATTCAATAAGAAAGTAATTTATCTAAAAATTAGAGAATTTTTAAGTTAAAACTTGCATAATTATTATAATTTCTATGTTGGTGTGAAAAAATATAGTTGCTAGAAGAGTATATATATAAAATAATATTGATTCACATTAATAATTTAGAAATAATTGAACCGTGCACTCAACGTCCCCCATCAGAAGTTTTGTTGGTCCCACTACTTGTATATATTAGTTGCTTTTTTGGTCCGCTCTTTGGGTGGCTCTAATCTTCTCTCTCTTTTTTAAATATTCGTGTCCACTTCTCCAAACCACGTCAACATAAAGCCCTTAAATATCTCGTGACGAAGGTGAGCTTACTTGTGGTGCACTGTAATTTAACGGCTCAGATTATTTTGGAAGCTATCGGGCGGTTCGCACGAGGTTCACCGTTTACCCCGGTAGCCATCAACCGACTGCTATAAAGTGTAGTGAAGTCGGTGGTGAGAGCCCACTTCCTCAACGCCAACGGTTGTTTGGTACTTCGTCGTCCTCTTCGCGGCATTGCTTCGGCTTCTTCCCGTCGACAGTCTCCGACCTCGAATCTTTCCTTTCGATCGAGGTATGTTCTCAATTTTTTTTCTGGAAATTTACTTCAATTCCGGTGCTCTTCAGGATTTTTAATTTATTATTCAATGATGCGGTGTGTTTATGGTTTCTGGTTTTGATCCCTAGGTTTCCATGGGAAGAGTGCGTCGGATGTCTCTTTTCCTTGTTTTCTTGATCCTTCCTTTGGTTCTTCCGGCCTCAGCGGAAGGATTTGTCAGGATCGGGTTGAAGAAAAGACCGCTGGATGAGAACAGCAGGATTGCGGCAAGACTTGTGGATCATGAGACTGGGTCCGTCGAATCGCTGAGGTCTGGCCTCGGGGGGGCGAAGTACGGGTCGAATGAGGACATCATATCTTTGAAGAATTATTTGAATGCGCAATATTATGGAGAGATCGCCATCGGCACGCCTCCACAGAAGTTCACAGTGATATTTGACACTGGAAGCTCCAACCTTTGGATACCATCGGCTAAGTGCTACTTCTCGGTATGTCATTTATCATTCGAAGATGCGTTTCAAGTTTTAAGATCAAAATTTGATTTTCTGGATTCTTTGTTTGTATGATTTTGTTCTCTTGCTTGATTTTAACTGCGTCCTAGACTCTGTTCTTTGATATCTTCATCAGTTTCTAATTTAATTGACATCTAAACCAGCTCTTAATTTTGGTTTGGTGGATTGTCTAGTGTAATTAACTTGTTCAGTTGTTGTTGCTGTTACATTTACTATTCTTCTACATATGCAGGTTGCCTGCTTTTTCCATTCGAAGTATAAGTCAAGCAAATCAAGCACTTACATGAAAAATGGTTTGTCTATTCCCTATGGCTAATTTTTTTCTTTTTAATTTTAGTATTTTACTACTGATTTTGATTTTTATCAATGTTTGCATAATTTGACTTTTGATAGGTTGTTCTGAATGAAAATTGTCTTTTATTCTTTCTGTTATTTTCGTTTTTAAATTTTCCTGAGAAATTGACGCATGCTAATTTATTTGATGATATAAATGATTCTTTCCGTGAATGCGAAGGGGATTAATCAGTTGTGCCTCGGTCTTGTTTTAGTGGTAATTATGACTATTCTATACGTTACTCATATGTTTAATTACGTTTTGAAATGGCAACTAGATCTTTTTGTTAACAAGGAACAAATTCCGGTCTTCAACTATCTGGAATACTCAAAATCAAGTATCGTTTATCAAAAAAAAGGAAAAAGTGCCGAAATATCAATGGTTTACAAGAAATAAGCTGAGGCTATTTAGATACAGTCAAGACAACTAGAAGCATTAGTTATGGTTGGAGCTAAAATATAAGAATCAACTGCTTGGTTGGAGCATTTTGTGACTTTCTGTTCAATTTTTGACCAGGGAGATCTGCTGCCATTACGTATGGGACTGGAGCAGTTTCTGGTTTCTTGAGCCAGGATTATCTCACAGTTGGTGACCTTGTTGTGAAAGATCAGGTTTATTATAAAATAATGCTTTTCTCTTATGTAGATTATTCTAATTTACATTTACCATAGAGGAGAGGGTGAGCCTTGGTGCAACGGTTAAGGTTGCTCCTTTGTGACTTTCTTGTCACAGGTTCGTGAGCCTTTCATTAAAATTAAATGAAGCCGGCATTCAATGAACTACTCTCACCCCGACTTTTGCAAAGCGGGAGCCTTTGGCTGAGGGAGGTCTTTTTTTTTCCATATATCACAATGGAGATTTTCATGTGAAAGATGTACCCAGGTTTTTATTGAAGCCACCAGGGAGCCAGGTGTCACGTTCTTGGTGGCAAAGTTTGACGGTATACTTGGGCTTGGATTTAAAGAAATATCGGTGGACAATGTGGTACCGATGTGGTATGCCTATTTATATATGTTTCTGAATGCCCTGCTTTTGCTTTTGAGTTTTAGTAAAGTGTTTCATGAGTAACGTTTTAACTGAATTTGACTGCAATTGGGTAAGGAGTAATATGAGTTTGTCGTTGACTAATTCTTGGAGATCTCCACTGACTTTACTTTTGAATCTTTTTGCATTTGGTTTGCTACTGATGGGGAACCTTATGCTATTTAACATTTGCAACTTCTCATTTTTTTCTGAGACGGTATCTGGATTGTTATTATACTTTCTGTATTATAGTTTCGTGTCTCTTTGAGCATCATTCAGACAAACAGTTGATTGTCATCTTGACTGTGCATATAATATGGCCAGATTCTAGGAGAAATTGGAAATGCTTGATTATATTACTTCATTATATTGCGAATAGATTTTTTTTTCCATCCATTAGCAACTCTGTTCTTTTTAGTTCATTAGTTCATTTATGAAGAATTTTCAGTTTTATTGAAGCAATTTTTTTTTTACGTAATACAAAAATTTAGCAGAAATCCTGCTGTCAGTACTCCGTAGGGAAATGATACTGCCCTCTATTGAGATGCAACTGGGCTTCTAATTACCTCAAACATTTCTCAACAAGTCATTTTTTCCGAAAAGTATTGCACAAGATTTACAAAACAATACCGATTAAAGGATTTACTATATTATTTTGAGAAGCGAACAAAAAAGGGTCATGATTGGTTTCCTTCCCACCTTTTGCCATTTTCATACAGGTATAACATGATTGATCAGGGACTCATTAAAGAACCTGTTTTCTCCTTCTGGTTAAATGGAAAAGCAGAGGATGGCGATGGGGGTGAAATAGTATTCGGGGGTTCTGATCCAAAACATTACAAGGGCAAACACACCTACGTTCCTGTGACTCAGAAAGGTTACTGGCAGGTGTGATCTTGAGCTAAGTTACCTAATTGATTTGCAGCAGTTCTTTAAACAAAATTCTTCTTTACGTGTACTTTATTGTTTCCTTGTTGAACATCATATTTTATATAAGTGTTTTGCTCGTGAATTTATCTTGCAGTTTGATATGGGTGATGTTCTTATTGGTGGTCAAAAAACTGGTAGACTATCAAAGCTACATTTAATCTGCATTTTTTCCACCACCATGCTTCCATCCTAATCTAACTTAGATTAAATTGGAATTTCCAGGATACTGTTCTGGCAGTTGTGCAGCTATAGCTGATTCTGGAACTTCTTTGATCGCTGGACCAACTGTAAGTATTAAATGCCTATACCTTGAGATTTCTATGCATAAGACTATGTGAGAGGGAGCCCTGGAAGGAGTTTGGAGAAGGATGTGCACGTATATGGAGAATGTAAAAGATGGGGGATTTGTATCATTTTTCATTCACATGCTACCATTTCTCTTGTCTATTTCTTGTCCGCAAACATTTCCTAAAAGGATCATGTGTTTGTTCGTGAGCATCTACTTATATTGTATGTCTATAGTTGTTTTCATGACTGCTTGCAGCTTTGGTGTCATGTGGAAATAATGTCCCTAGCTCATATGCATGTAGGTTCTAAACTTCTAATGCACGTTTCACATTTTTTGTGTTTGTTTTGGAAACAATATTCATTTAATCCATGTATGACCTCTTGTGGAAATAACAACCAATCTCTACCATATTCATTTATGTCTGGCATTTGTCTATTTAAATATGCACGTATGGCCATGTAAAAGATGATGTTAGTTGCAGTTCATCATTTATAGGTTCATTTCGTTTATAACTGGCTACATCATTGCTTCTTTTGGTTGCTGACTTTGTTTCTATGAAGTCCATTATTGCAGAGATCAACCAGAAAATAGGAGCTGCTGGCGTTGTTAGCCAAGAGTGCAAAGCTGTAGTCGCCCAATACGGGCAACAGATATTGGATCTTTTGGTGGCAGAGGTAGATTTACATGATAGTCACATTGTATTTTTGTCATCTGTCATTTCGATGCACAAAATATACAAGCTAATATCTGCCATGTTGGATTGTTGCACAGGCACAGCCGACAAAAATATGCTCCCAGATTGGTCTCTGTACCTTTGATGGAACTCATTCAATTGGGTGAGGAGTCTATGAAAACATCATGTCTGTGATAACCAACAAAAAATTGGTCCCAGATTGGCCTCTATATCTTTGATGTAACTCATTCAATAGGATGAGGAATTTGTAAGAAAACATTTTTTTTTAGTCATACCCTGAAAGTACTCTGAAAGTTTGTGCATGTAAGTTATTAGTTCATTATCAGAAATTTAATTAGAACTAGAAGTCTCGAGTTTGAGTCTTTGTTGTCCCTCAGTTATTTACAACATCAGACTAAAATGGAGACATGTTACATTGAATCCATGTGCAACATAAGTGATGTGTAAGAATATAAACTTATATCTGGGTCAATAATGTAAATGCTTTTTTTTCTTATCAGTTGCCAGAGATTTATTATAAGAATCAACATAAATTTTTCACGTGGAGTTTTTCTCTGATGTTATTTTCCTGGTCTCATTGTTTGATCTTATTTGATAGAATGGGCATCGAGAGCGTGGTAAAGGATACCCAGGATAAGTCTTCGCTTGGTAGGCGTGACGCCATGTGCTCTGCATGTGAGGTGGCTGTCGTTTGGATGCAAAATCAGCTGATGCATAACAAGACGCAGGAGTTTATTCTGAATTATGTCAATCAGGTGAACATTATTTTCATATTTGAAATCGTGCTTATTGGCATAGCAAATTTATTCTTACATTTTCTCTGTGAAGCAGCTGTGCGAGCGACTGCCTAGTCCCATGGGAGAATCCTCTGTTGATTGTAATGACATTTCTTCCTTGCCTACTGTTTCTTTCTCCATAGGCGCCAACTCATTTGACCTTACGGCTGAGCAGGTAATAATACCATATTTTGGCACTGTTTATATCTACTGGACTTTTTCTATTGTTAATTTGTTTAAAATAAGGAAGACCAAATATGGCGTGAAAGAAATTATTAGAAATTATCTTACATAATTAGAGTTAAATGAGAATTTGTTATTTGATAAAGTAAATAGAATCTAAAGATTCATGTAACTGAACTTACCTATTGAGATAAAGTCTTGGTTATTATTGTTGTTATTATTGTGTATTTTTTTAATCTACTGGACTGTTTATTAGTAATGAAGATTTTTGCTTACAAGAAGAGCAGGCATCAGACCAAAAAACTCAGTAAAAGAGAAAAGAAAAAATTACATAAACGGGAAAGATAAGTTGGATGTGTAGCAAACTAAACTAATTAGAGAAGTCATTATATTAAAGAGATTTGAGTTGCATGTAAACAATAGAGTTGATGAGGCGAGGAGTGATTGCAAGTCAAAGCTCGTTAAAGCTGCTACTCTTGATATGCTTCTAGAATGGCAAATAAGATAGAAATTAATTATATTATTAGAATATAAAACTATTTCAGTGCTATAATCTAAAAATTTAAGCTTTTAAGTCAATTAGTAACTAAAGCTAACATGGCATTAGAGTTAGAAGGTCTCAAGTTTGAACTCTAGTGCCCCCATTTATCTTTAGTATGAGGCTTTAAAAAAAATTACTCATACTAAACTACATACTGCATTGCAAGTAAGCTTGCGCATGACCTGACATATTAGAATATAAAATTATTCTTCTTTCAAAAAAAAGAATATAAATTTATTTTTGAGTTATAACCTACACCATTAAGAGATCGAACATTTCTGAAAGGAAGGTAAACATCTCATATTAACTTATTGCGGTGTCTTTTGTGTCCAAAACTATAAGATCTGTACACTAGTAGATAGCACCTTGGTTTACTTTGTACACTAAGTCGAGTGGAAAAGAATCTGAAGGAAAAAAGTTGACTATATGGTTTTTTTTATGGAACTGGAAAGTATTTAAATTTATGTTAAAGAACAAAAGATTGCCAAAATATGTTATAAGGTTGATCTATAGTATTTTTTGATAATGCTTTTAGTGATTTATGATAGATAAGTCTTCGGTACTGTATATTATATATGTTTTATTATTTGTGTCTATATATGATGCTGGCTATCTCTTACGGTCTTTTTGCCTCCAGTATATTCTGAAGGTTGAAGAAGGAGACGCTGCACAATGCATTAGTGGATTCACGGCCTTGGATGTGCCACCTCCACGCGGGCCACTTTGGTATGTTCCTGCTTTGCTTTCTCACTAATTAGATTCAGTGTCAAAAAAAATTAAACCGAACCTTCTGGTCCGCCCGATCTGATCGGGAACCAATGTATCATCCGGTTCAGTTCAATATCAAAACTAGATTATATATCAAGCTTCATTAAGTCATAATAAATAAGTTTTTCTCTGTAATATTTAAGATTTCATGATAACAATAGATCATATAATAATAAGTTTATTTTTATAAATATTAAATGCTTTTTTTTTTTTGGATAATATTATTTTTATAATTTTTTTTAAAAATAATGATTTATCGGTTCAATCTGATCTATCCAACCATGAACTCGACAGTAAATTGATTCTTAATTCGATCTAATTTTTACAACATTGATTGTATCAGCTACTAAATCTCTGTTCTTTCTCATGGCTCCAGGATTCTGGGAGACGTATTCATGAGAGTGTATCACACAGAGTTCGACTATGGCAACCTTAGGGTTGGGTTCGCCCAAGCTGCATGATATGCGTTATATGCACAAGTGATCGTTCATGCATACTCGTGCGTGCATAATGGGAAATTAGGGTTGTAAATGATTATATGCTCAGTTGACATTGGATAATATCATGTGATGTTTTCGTATGAACTGTTATTTGGATTTGATTATATATTTTAGAAATATACTTCACTTATTTTCTCATTAATTTTATGTACTTCAAATGATGTAACAGTTTGAAATCTCTTATAAATGATCTAATTTTTCTTATTTCTTGCAAGAGAAATTTTTATAATTCTCATAAATAATTTTTAATTTTAAATTCAATTAAAATTTTTATGTAGTAATAATATCACATAAATAAAAAATTATTTTCATTTACATAGTGGTAGTATTTGTAATATTCTAGCTGTCTGTAATTTGTATTTTATCATTATTGTGTTTAGATTATTAATAATATAGAGGTTAAGAATTTTATAATTTTTAATGTTAATTCACTATAATTTTTTCTGTTATTTATTATATATCATAATTTGTATGTTTATCTCTATACATGAAATTAAAATAAGAATAATTTTATAGATCATATAATTTACAAATTCAAGTCTTACAAATTTATTTTTCCTTGGTATTTCTTTCATAATTTATAATATAATTTATTTTAAATAAAATAAAATTTAAATTTTGAGTAAAAAATATAAATATTATAGCATACATTATGTTAAAAATATTAAAACTGAAATTGTTAAAATTATTGAAATTAATATTTATTTTGCTTGATTTTTTTATGTGTGCTGTCACTCTGAGAATGTAACCTTAAAATATAGCTAATAATTTAAAGTAACAAAAAGATACGAATAGTTTTTTTTAAATAAATAAAAGAATTATTAATTCACGGGAAATTAATGTTTCACAAAACATCATTATAAATTGGTTTTAATTTTTAAAAGCTTTTAATTTTAGTCACTAAAATTATTAAAAATACTTTAATTTTAGTTGCTATTTTAAAATTTCACTTTTTTCAATAATAAAAAAACATAAAATTTAATAATATTTTAAATAGTTTGAATCGTTTGTACATTTCAAATGATCATTATACTTTGTTGTCCCCACTATTTTTAAAAATTTAATAACAATTCAAATTTTATTTTTTTTCTCATTTGATTTGTTCTTTCTAAAAATTTAAAACTGAAAATTACATTCTAAAAATTAAATAATTGAAAATAATTTGAGATCTAAAATTTTTATAATCCCAAAAATACAAATTAAAATTTTTAAAAACATTAAGACTAATTTATAATATTCTTTAGATTTTAGGGACCCAAATAAAATTTACCTTATTATATATATATATATATAT
>JAEMOT010001702.1:49118-63613 GCA_019297695.1 Apostasia ramifera | reverse complement strand
AATGAAGTCGGCGGCACAAACCCCAAAACGTTTAGAGGATAAAAATAGTAATAATTAAAAAATAAATAAATTTTTTAATTATTTTATATAAATTTAAATACAAAAATATTATTTTATTTCAATTACTCAATAATTTATAATAAAAATATCAATTTTATTTCAATTCTAGTATTTTGATTTAAAATATGAAATAATATTGATATTTTTATTAAAAATTATTGAATATGTTAAATAAAATGATATTTTTTTATATTAAAATTTATGCAGAATAATTAAAAAAAATTATTTATTATTATTATTATCATTTTTTATACTAGTACTATTTTGGTCCTCATATTTAATAGGATAAAAGATCTTCAAGTATTTGCTTTAACTAATAGTTAAAAAGTAATATAATATATTATTCTCTTAATTAATAATATCTTTTGAGTTTATTAGGCAAAAAAATTAATTTAATTTTATAATAAAATTTGTGAGCTTAATTTAAAATATATATATAATAAGAAATAAAATTAATTAGTTATGATAAAAATTATATAGAATGTGAAATAAAGGTAATTGATATATTAAAAATGATATAAGAAGTAAAATAAAATTAATTTTTTATTTGAAAAATTATATAAAATGTGATTAAATTAATTTAATATTATTTTTATTTTTTATAATAGAAAAATTATTTTGATTTTTTACATTACATAGGCACTGATTAAGAAAAAAGGTTCTAGGTAAATTGTGTCAGTGTCTCTTAGGCATGGAAATCGTTACAAATTAGTTTCAATTTTTAAAAAATTATGATTTAATCTATGAGAATATAAAAGAACTGCATTTTGGTCCATTTTTTAGAATTTTACTTTTTTATTAGCTTTTTCTAATAAAAAATATAAAATTTGATAATATTTTTACTATTTTGAACCATGTATATATTTTAATAGACTATTATATCCCTCTATTATCATCATTTTTTAGAAAATTTAATAAAAATATAAAATTTAATTTCTCATATTTCTCTTTTTTAAAATTTTAAAACTAAACAATTTAAATATTTTCCAAGTTATTTTCTAAAAAAGTTAGCGATTGCGAATTATCTTACGATATGGTAGTAAAAAATTAATAATTATATATTAATAATTTGGACCAAATGATAATACTTTTACAGCCTCAAATACTCAAATTGAAATTTTTAAAAAATTAAGACTAATTTTGCAATACTCTTTTGATCTCAAGACCCTGAATGCAATATAGTATTTATATCTCTCTTTTGTACTCTTATACATATATATATATATATGTCATTTTAATTTTCAAATTAAATAAATTATTTTATCAGATTTTGTAAAAGTGGATATCAGTCTCTTTTATAGCAAATATTACTTTTACAGTCAAAAAAATATATGAAAATAATTACATTATAGAAGAGTTAGGTAAGGAACACAATTGGTCCAAAACTATAAAATTTATTACTTTTTGCCCATATAAGTAGCATCTAAGTATTGGAAAAATTACATACATATTACTTGTAAAATTTTATTTACATATTTACTCTTATTCAAAATTTATTTACATAAACATCATACATCTTAATCTCCATTAATAATAAACAAAATTTATATGAAATATTCTATATGTAGGTCATTACCAGCATAATGCAGTCTCATAGGCACCCTACTGGGTTTGTAATCCGACCAGCATAGGCTACCAGATGTTAGTCGCAATTGTCAGTCATGGTCTACAATCACACTGTCAACCACTTTCAATAGCTACATTGCACGTTGCCAACCACTGAACATTACCAGTTGCTACCGCCCATCGCTACTGTGGGTGGTACTTGAATTAGGTTAAGTATAGTTTAATTATGATAATATTGATTGACTGTCATTATTGTAATATTAAATATTACAGAGTGGTTGAAGGATGGCTAATATATAAATTTAAATTTTCAAAATAGTATGTATGTAATTAATTTTCCCTTTTTAAAAAAGTACTCATATGTAATTTTACATAAATTACAAACCAAACTGTTTAATTAAAAAAAACTAAAGAAACTAATATGCAATAAGAGTAATTAAGAGGCACCCAAATGATATTTCCATTTTTTTAATGTAAAAGAGAGAGAGAGAGAGAGAGAGAGAGAGAGAGAGAGAGAAATGAACGGTTTCTTTCACCCGGTTTGATCGCCGAAACCCGGTGGACTCGATCTCTAAAGCTGTTAGATGACTCAGATCGCAACTTGACTTCCTCTCTCTGAATGCCGGCTTAATCTTCCCGCCACGTGACGCTGATCGCAAATCCCGCCTTCCTTCCTCCGTGTGTGCAAAGTCTTTCTTCCTCTTCTTCTATATCACATCGTCCCATAGAGACCTCAGTAGTTTATCTCTAATTAACGATCCATTTCTTCTTCTTCTTCGCTCGCTTAATGGACGGCAGTGGGGGAAGAAGAGCAGGGCTGCGGTTGGATATCTCTGCGGGCGTCAGCGGCAGGTTCGCGATGGGAATTGACCTGCCGATGAGCCTCAGCTCGCCGGCAGCCGACGAGAGCCGTAGGGTGATCGATGAGATGGATTTCTTTTCCCAGGAGAAGAGCCGGCAGACGGAAGCCCACGTTCCGGCCGGCAGCCTTGGCATCAAGAAGGAGGATCTCACCATCAATGTCAGTGATAAGAGATTTTGTCGCATCCCTGATCAGCTCCAACCTACTTCTGATTAGTCTGCTATTGGGGGTTGGGGTGCCTAACCCCGTGAATGACCCTTTCCTCATTGCATTATGGGGTTGGAGTGATCGGGCATGTGACAGATTTAGTTGGTTCACTTAATTTTTTCGATTTATTTCCTCATTTGCTCATCGTTTTACTACTGCATTTGTGACGTAGACGGGCCTGAACCTTCTCTCCGGTGCCGACCAATCGACTGTTGACGACGGGCAATCAGTGGCCGATCATGAGAATGATGACGAAAAGGTGAGGAACTTAAAGAAAGGGGAACAAGTATTCCAATTAGCTATGCTCAAGTTCACATCACAAGTTTTAAATTTTGAGATTTTTTTTAAAAAATTTTACCTTACGACTTCGTGATTTTCTTCACACAGCTCGGAGAACACCACAATTTTGTGTCATATTTGATCGAAGCTTTTCTTTTCATTGGAGATGAATTTCGAGTTTATTTTTAAAGAATAATATTTTTTTTAAAAATGACATTCATGTAATTGCCCTCTTTGCACAAGTTATGTACTAGTTATGTTCAATGGTGTTAATTGACAGATAATCCTCTTAATTACTATAATTAAATATTAGTTGATGTCATAACTGCAAAAATAGAGAGGTTTTTACGAAATGGAGAGAATATGACAAGGCATTCAACAACAACAACAACAACAACAACCAAGCCTTAATCCCACTAGGTGGGGTCGGCTATATGAATCCTTTGTTTCCATTGTGCTTTATTAGTTACCAAATTCGTATCTAAGTTTAAGTAACTAAAATCACTCCTTATAGTTTCTTGCTATGTCTTCTTTGGTCTTCCCCTTCCTCTTTGTACATGGGCAAAATCCAATAACTCAATTTTTCTAACTGGAGCTTCAATCGGCCTACGATTTAGATGTCCAAACCATTTAAGCCGACTTTCTCTAAGTTTATCCTCAATTGGTGCAACACCAACTTTCTTTCGGATATACTCATTTCTCATTCTATCCTTTCGTGTATATCTACACATCCACCTTAACATCCTCATTTCTGCAATATTTATTTTATTTGACAAGGTATTGAAGTACACAAATATAATGGAGAATAAAAAAAAAACAAAATTTTGATGATAAACTGAAATTATTTCATTGATTGATTATTAGAATAAGAGGTACAGGTCTTTTATAGACAATAGTAAGTACATGATAATAACATAAAATCAAATAAAATTCAAAAAGTAATTACCCCTGATCTAGGAAATATGAAAAAAAATAAACATAAAGATTTTGAAAATTCACAAAAAAAAAAAACTAAATATCTTGAAACTGCTGATTACGATTTTTTTAAGGTTAAAAATTTGGTGTGCTTTTACGGGATTTGCTAATAAATTTTCATATTGTGAAAACTATCGTAAATCTTGTGACATTTTTTGAATTAAATGATATGATCATTTAAATTATATGTTTTCCTTTTTTTTGGTTAATTTTTTCCATACTTAATTTAGATGATATTAAATGCAAAACACATAATTTAGTTTAATTAAAAGGCTAAATAGATGTTCATTGCATGATATATCATGTCTCCTGATTAACTGCATACTTCAGGTCTGTTTGTTTGTAAGATTAAATTTAATAAGGTTAAAATTAAATTTAGATATAAATATTTTTTTATTAAAAATTGTGAATGATGTGAAATAAAGTTAGTTATTATGTTGAAATATGTGAGGGATGTGATATAAGTTAGTTATTATTTTAGTAATGTGTATATGATATTAAATAATATTAATTTTTAATAGTAAATTTCATGTGTGATGTGATATGTCTGGTTAAAATTAAACCAGATTAATTTTCAACAACCAAACAAACGGGACCATTTAATGTGTTCCAGATTTAACTCCATTTACATTTTTAAACACTAACTCTATTTTTAAGGACCTCCAAACCTCATCTTAAAATAACTTCAATAAATTTTTCATATTTATTTTACATTTTATATAAATTTTATTTTACATCAAATATAAACATATTAAAATAATTATATTTCATGTCTCAGCATTACTATACATATATGTTTTATTAAAAAAAAAACAATGGTTTTGACTGAGAAATTAAATGGCGAATGCAGATAGCAGTGATGAAAGCAAAGATTGAGCAGATGGAGGAAGAGAACCAAAGACTGAAAAGCAGTCTGGCTCAGATGAATCGAAGCTACCATTCCCTTCAAATGCAGCTCATGGCAATGATGCAGCCAACCAAGAGAAGGAATGAACCTGAGGTTTACATAAACTTCAGATAATATTTAAAAAAATAAAAAATTTACATATATCACACATAAAATTTCTATATTTACTTATTACACAATAAAAATATAAATATTATTTTAAAAACTTCAATCTTAAACATATTAATATTATTCGCTTTACATTATGGTCTCTATCCATCATCTGTTATCTAACTTAATCATGCATTTTTACATATGCATTTTAGTAATATCAATAATTAAAAAAATATTAATAATATCACATACTAATATTTCTAATTAACATTTATTACTTATTTCCAAAATATTTATTTAAAAATATCATAATTAGCCGTTAATTGATCTAATTATAGTTGGATTGGGTCAGATAGCTAGCAGGTGGTAGATGAAAACCGTAGTGTAGAGCTAATAATATTAATATGTTTAGCGTGTCTCTAAATTAGTAATATTTATATTTTGATTGTCTAATAATTCATTAATTATGATAATTTTATGTGTTAAATTTTTTATTGTTAAAATTTTTTAAAATTAAGTATTTAAAGAAAGATTTATGTTGATTAAGAGAAATAAATTGCCAAATTAATATGTTTCAATGTCTGAGCAGCACTTTAATTTCGCTGTTTTAAAATAATAATAATAATAAATAAAATTTTATTTTATATATTTAATAATTTTTAATAAAAATATTAACTTTATTTCACATTTTATCTCATAATATAGAATATGAAATAAAATTAAATTTTTATTAAAAGTTATAGAGTATGTGAAATAAAATAATTTTTTTATATTAAAATTTGTGTGAAAAAATTAAAAATTTTTATTTATTATTATTTTTTTAAAAATAATATTTGTATGTAAAAAATATATATAATATTATATTTGTATGTAACCTACCCCGCTTTAATTAAACGTACACAGGCAATAGCGAAAGACAAAACGGAGAGAGGGAAGCGGGATGAGAGGAACGCAATCGTGCCGAGGCAGTTCATGGAACTCGGCCCGAGGGCTGCTGACATGGAGGGGGACTCCTCCGCCGATGAGGGGAGCCGAAAGCGGTCGATGTCGCCGCCGGCGAGCAGCGTCGAGCGAGCGGGAGAGCGTGTTATGAAGAGGAGTACTGTTAATGTTGTTGTTGATTCCAGTACTAAGGAGATTGTGGCGTGTGATCATCAGGATCAGAGGCGTGAGGGGAGAGGCAGGGGACTGACGGTGAGAGAGGAGAGCCCGGAAGGAAGATGGAGCCCAAGCAGAGCAGCGAAGCCGTCTCCCCCGAAGAGCCCGGAGCACGCTCAGGAGGCGACGATGAGGAAGGCAAGGGTCTCCGTCAGAGCACGGTCGGAGGCGTCCATGGTAAGTACTCAAATGCCTTCGTGCATTCATCGTACGTAAAAAAAAATGAAATTTATAATTTTTTTATGAAATAATTACTACACAATTTAATTTTATTTATGTTTTACCCATTCATTCTTAATTAATTATACTATGCACACTCAAAATATTACAAAATCTTACATAAACACATTTAAGTTAAAACTTAATGAAAATCTATTTGAAAAAAAATACTCCATTAGTAAATCATTAAAATTATATTTTTACTCTTAATGGTATATATTTTTTTCTTTCTCAATACCACACTAAAACGCTTATTTGTCCTAAAATCAATTCACGTCTCGGATGTCTTCTTCATTTGCAGCCACCTAAACATTAAGATTTTAGGATTTTCTTGCAAAATATATTTAAATATCTTTAAAATAATATGATGATCGAACTGCTCAGATTTTTTGTAATTTAATTATAGTTAGGTTATTAAAAAATTATGATTACTCATTATAATAAAAATAAGTTAAAATGTGTGTATGTAAGATTTTATAATATTTTGAGTGTGCATAGCGTAATTAACTAAGAATGGATGGGTAAAACATAAATAAAACTAAATTATGTGACATGTAGGTAATTATCTCTTTTTTTATTTGTCATAAATATAAAATTAAAGTCATCACTTCATAACCATCAATATATTTTAAAATACCGATAATTACGTACATAACACTGCATACTACCATAATTACGTGTATTACATTTATTTTTAAAATATTACACTCCAGCTTTAAAAAAAGTGTACAGAATATAAGAAAAATGTATGAAACGTAGTATTTTGGTGTGTGAAATGTAATATTTAAAAGAAAGATTTACATGGTGGATACAGAAATTAGGCTAATTTACGAATTTTATCATAAATCTCAAAATATTACAAATATCACATCTAAAACAGCTATTTTTTCGTTTTTCACATGCGATCAATGGTTGAGATTTTGTTGAGATTTAACTATGGTTAAATCTTCTAATAGAATTTATTGCAAGATGTGAAAAATAAAAAAATAGCTATTTTGGATGTGATAACTGTAATATTTTGAGATTTACGGTGAAATCCATAAATTAGCCCAATTTCTGTGTCTATCATGTAAATATCGCTATTTAAAAATAAATATGTTATATGTAAATATGATTATATAGAATAGTATATATGTAAATATCTCTTTAAAATAATATTTTTTTAAAAACAAATTTATTTATCTATAACTAATTACATCTCAGATAATGAATCCATGATCCAATTAAATCTAATCTAAATAATTGTATCTTAATTTTGATGCATTGCTAAAATAGTAATAATTAAGAATATCAACAACAACAACAACAACAATCAATTAATTAATAATTTATCAATCACTCAATCAAATAATTACTCCCTATTTAATATATAAAATTATTCTTTATAATTTTTTATTATATTTTCTTTGATTTTTATATTTCTCTTTTATGAAAGGCATTTGGTATGCAAATTACCTACTAAATTATTATGGTTTTAAAATGTTAAGTAGTGTTTGATTCAAAGCTATAAATATTTATGTTATTTTTATATCAGAATTATTTAGATATCTACACTATTTCTAAATTATTATTTATTTAATTTAATATTATTATAATAAAATAATAATAATAATAATAAATTATTACAATTTTTACATCTCTCTATTACAATTAATTTTTAGTTGATGTCTAGAAATCATTTTAAAGCATGATTTTTTAAACTATTTTTCAAATATATCATCAAATCAATAACTAAATTTTCTAAATAATATTAAATCAAATTCTCGAGTGATCGAAGGATATAGAATATGAAAACTTTTAGAGCAAAATAAATAATTTATTTTAATTTTAGCTTGTTTTATATATATGTATGTAACTACCAATGCTCACAAAGAATGTACTTGCATTGCATTCTATTAACTGAAACATATTAATAATAATAATAATAATGATAATAAATAATGAAATTTTCAATCACAAATACTTGGGATTAAGAATTTTTGGTATTGTTGTAATAGTTTGGGTATGCATGTAATTGTTGATATTATTTTAGATCACTGATGGATGCCAATGGAGGAAGTATGGGCAGAAGATGGCGAAGGGAAACCCCTGCCCTCGCGCATACTATCGATGCACAATGGCCGCTGGTTGCCCAGTTCGCAAACAGGTAATGTATCCAATTCTTGCCTCCTTACTTTATTCTTCAACTTCTATCAATAAAATTATCAACAAAAAAAAATTCTCTATTGATAATAGTAATAATAACTTAAATATTTTAGAACTAGAACTAGAAAAATGATATTTTAGAAAAAAAAAAAAAAAACTTAAATATCTTGGAACTGAAATGATAGGATGCATTATATATGATTAAATAACAAGAAGGAATTCATAATGTCAGTTTCATATGCTTAGGGTAATGGTAAATAGCATTTAGGGGGCGTTTGGTTCATTGTTATCTTAAGAAGCATTTGATTTAGGGGGCGTTTGGTTCAGTGTTATCTCAATGTCAATGTTATTTAGATGTCATGTTATCTAATGTCATTGTTATTCATCAATGGACATTTATTTGGTTTAATGTTATGATATTAGAAAAGATGTCGCCCGATTTGGGGTGACATCTAGATGTCAGCATGTAATGGTATTTTTGTAATTAATTATAATGTTATTTAAAGATGTCATTAAACCAAACAATTACTTTCTAAAGATAACATAGCATAACATTGAGATAACACTGAACCAAACGCCCCCAATGTCAATGTTATTTTGATGTTATGTTATGTTATTTAGAGAAGACAATTGTTTGATTTAATGACATCAATAAAAAATATTCTATTAGATTATAAAATTATTAATCAAAAGATGATATCTAGATGTCATGATATCTAGATTACATAACATAATACTAAGGGGGCGTTTGGTTCAGTGTTATCTCAATGTTATGTTATATTATCTTTAGAAAATAATTATTTGGTTTAATGACATCTTTAAATAATATTATAATTAATTACAAAAATGCCATTACATGGTGACATCTAGATGTCACCTCAAATCGGGCGACATCTCAAGATAACACTGTCAATTTGTCATTATAATGTCAATAACTTCTAACTAAATAAAAATAATTTGGATAACATTAATATTTTCTAATATCATAACATTGAACCAAACAAATGTTCATTGATGAATAACAATGATATTTAGATAACATGACATCTAAATAACATTGACATTGGGATAATACTGAACCAAACGCCCCCTAAGATAATATTGAACCAAACGCCTCCTTAATGTTATATTATGTAATCTAAATGTCATGACGTCTAAATATTATCCTTGAACCAAACGTCTCTTTAAACTTTTCTGTTTTTTAAATTAAATAAATTAATCTGCCTGTTAAAATAAAGGTGTGTATAGATTTTTGTTTTATTTTTTTATTTTTATTTATTTTTTTTATTTTTTTTTATTTTTCAAATTAAATAAATTAATCTGCCCCTTAAATAAATAAAAGTGTGTATAGATCTTTTTTGGTAAGAAATATTACTTTGAAAGTAGGTAATTATTTTCGTAAAGTTTTTTTGCCATAAAAAAGTATTTTACTCAAATAAGAATAAATCAATCTATTTAATTTAAAAACTAAAATGACATATATACATATAAGAGCAAACAAAAGAGACCCAAAGCTGTTCACTCTTTAAGATAAAGATGGTCACAACGTGATTTTTTCTTAAAAAAATTTAAAAGTTTTTAGTGAGAAATACTTATAGTACTTCTAAATGATTTTAAATATTGAATTAAATTAAAATTTGCATATTCAATGATGTCATATCATATAAATAAAAATCTTAATTTTACTCGTGACATTGTTATATAAAATTCATAGCAGACTTCAATTTTTGAGATCATCTATTGGGGATACATAGTATTACTAATTTTTAGTTGGATTTTTTTAGATCTAAAAATTACAATTTTTTTTGACTTAAAAATTATGTGGTGTAGCTCAAATATATATATATAAGACCCACTAGTATCTAATAATATTTCTCCCTCATTGAACTAAAAAGGACATCACAACTTTAGGTTCTTTAGGCTCTGTTTGGCGCGAGTACCAAAATCAGGACCAAAATAGTACTAGTTTAAAAAATAATAATAATAATAATAATAATAATAAATAAAAACTTTTAATCATTCTACATAAATTTTAATAAAAAAAAATATTATTTTACTTCGTATGTTTAATAATTTTCAATAAAAATATCAACTTTATTTCACATCCTAGATCAAAATATTTGAATCGAGTATTTTAATATAGAATGTGAAATAAAATTAATATTTTTATTAAACATTATTGAGTATGTGAAGTAAAATAATATTTTTTTATATTAAAATTTATGTACAATAATTAAAAAAAATATTTATTATTATTATTATTATTAAAATTAGTACTATTTTGATTTTAATTCTAATCCTCGCGTCAAATAGAGCCTAAATTATTTAAAATTTAGAATTTTTCATCTGATTAATAAAATTTAAAATCGTTAGCATAAATTATTGATAGATTCCCGCAATATATTCATTACACTTTAGCAAAACGTTGGAAACTAATATGTTAATTCTAAACTAACTTTTATCATTTGTTTAATCCCAAAATAAAGTTCATCTCGCCTTCGATAATAATTAATACAAATAATAATATTACAAAAAATTAAATGATATAATAACAAAGTATGAATTATATGTTAATTAAAATATTCCTTATCTAATTGAGATATATATCTGAATTAATTAAAATATGCAAGAAATAATAATTAATAATTTTTGTTTTTCTTGTTCTTTAAAAAAATTAGGTGCAGTTATGTACATATTATAACAATTTTTTAATATTATATTTTCCTTAAAAAACATGCGTAGGTAGCATTTACAGTTATTTTGCGGCATATATTTAAATTTCAAAATAAAAAATATTTAAAAAATAAATTATATTATAGATTTATTACTATCCCGCAGGTCCAGCGATGTGCGGACGACCGCACGATCCTAATCACAACCTACGAGGGCAAGCACAACCACCCGTTGCCGCCGGCGGCCATGGCGATGGCCTCCACCACATCGGCCGCCGCATCGATGCTTCTCTCCGGTTCAATGCCGAGCGCCGACGGCATCATCAACCCTAACTTCCTCGCTCGAGCGGTTCTTCCCTGCACCTCCAGCCTCGCCACCATCTCCGCCTCCGCGCCATTCCCCACCGTAACCCTAGATCTCACCCACAATCCCAACCCCCTTCAATTCCAGAAGCCTCCGGCGCAGTTCCAGATCCCGATTCCCGCCGGCGCCGGCGTCCCCGCTGCGGGCCTGCCGCAGATCTTTGGTCAGTCGCTCTGCAGCCAGTCGAGATTCTCCGGTCTTCAGCTGCCGGTGAGCACCGGCGGGGAGCAGAAGCAGCAGTCTCTGGCCGACACGGTGAGCGCGGCCACGGCGGCCATCACGGCCGATCCCAATTTCACGGCGGCGCTCGCCGCCGCCATTACATCCATAATTGGTGGTGGAAACGGCGCCGGCGGCAGCGCTGGCGGCGCTCAGCAGGCCGGGAGCCACGGTGGCGGCAGCGGCGACGCCAAGTTGGGCAGTGGTTAGACCGATGCTCTTCGATTTTGGGCCGTTTCTATTAGCTTAATAATTTTCTCTTCCGCCATAATTAGGGACGGGAGAAGCTTCTAAAAGGTGCATTTTTTTTTTTAGAGGCAGAAGATGCAGTAAATTTTTTATTTTTTTATAACAAAAGACAGAAGTTTAATTATTCTTTTAGAATTAAAACAAATAAAAAATATGTAATAAAAATATCCTGATTATACATATGATATTGTTAATTATAAATAAAGTAAATTTTTTTAAAAAAAATTATTTTTAAAACGAAGATAAGATTAGTAAAAAAATTTCTAACCACACATTGTATTGCAATTAAAATATATATATATAATTTATATCTCATATATGTCTCATTTTTTTATTAAAAATAGATTAATCAATTCAATTAAAGCTAACACGTTTGTTTGTAATATTTCATGCAATTTCTTTAATACGTGTAATTGCATTTGTGGTTTCATAAGCAAGTGAATCAATTAGGTTGATAGAGTTTTTTTTTTTTGGTGCTCGACGAAATGCTAGACGGCACATTTATAAATTAAAATATCAAAAAAGAAATATTTTCAAATATGTTGATATATAGTTAAAACATGGTGGGATAGGATTGTTGTGTAGATAGACATTTAAGAGATTGATATGTAATTTAAAGAAATTTGGGTAATATGGTGATGCTACAAAATTATATATTTGGTAGATTTTTTAAGAGTAGGTTTCTTATTTTTGTTCGAAGCCTTTTACAGCTAGTTTTACCTCATATTTTGAGTTTATACCTTTACTTATTTTTTAAGGCTTTAATTCCTTTTGATAGCTTTGCTAACTCAAACTTCTTATTCTTATCTAAGGAATCCATCTTCTTTTCCATGGCCTTTCTCCACTTGTTAGCTTTTTTATCTTCAAGAGCTTTAACGCACTTCAGTTCACATGTATCAGCTAGATTCGTGTACTTATTAGTCAGATATTTTTTTTGAAGGTCACCTTACCCTCAAAGATATTCTAGGTTCCTTGAAAACTTCTCATTAGGCTTGTTTGTCTTCTCTAATTATTTTAGTGTTATTCAGCTCGTGGGGCATGATTGACTTCAGGTGGTTCTTCATTTTCTACGAAGACAACAGCATATGTGCCCTCTATGATTAATGATTTCCTTTTCTGTAGTCGCCCAACCTATAACTAAATTCATTATCTTCCTATCCAAGAAAAATTTTGTCATCCAGCTCCACTGTTTCATTCTTTGACACATGCATGTTAGTCGTAAATAATCTTGGAGCGCATGTCCTGCAAAATCAATTGCAACCAATATTTTCATTGGTGACAAAATGGTCACAAAATCATCATCATTAGAACATTTTTCGATAACCATCCAAGTTAGTCCCAAATTCGTTGCAAATTAGTGACCAAACTTTTGTTGGTCGATCACAAGTGTTGGTTGCAAATGTGAAATTTTGTTGTAATAAGACCTCCTACGTCCCCGCACCAAAAGGTGAAACTTCTTGAATTTTTTTAAGGTCTTACTCTTTGATTTTCGAGAATATATCCACATCTTAAAGTGGTTATTAATGATGCCAATAAAGTTGAAAGCTCCATCATAATACGAATGACCTATTTCGTATACCTCAGAATAGACGTTCTCTGAGAGTATTTTTTATTTATTTCTGTTACTAACAAAATAGCACTTTATTACATATTAATCATAAAAATCATATAAAAATTATAATTTTTGCATAACTTATGCCATAAAATTGTGATCTGAGTGTTAAATATATAAAACAGTTAAATTTCAATAATATGTGTAACGACCTCGGCTTTTACCTCGGACGTTACCCAATTTTTTTTTTTTTTTTATCGTCAAATAAATTCATTATATCTTAATATAAATTTGTCCTTAATATACAATTAGTACATTACACCATAAATAATTATAAAATTCTGAACACAAATAATCTAAAATAATCTTCTAATTGTCTCTCACCCATGCCTCTTATGCTTGTGCTAAACCTGTAAAAATAGTGTCGAAAACGGCGTCAGTCCACCAATAGGACTCAGTAGGAGATATCAACTAGCTATAGGCTACATAAAATATTAATAAGATTTCATGATCACAAATTTATTATTTTGAGATTTAAGAGAATTATTATATGCATACACAGCAACATTCATGAACTTATATCAAATGAATAAATAGCATGATAGCAATGACTGATAATTATGCTTAGTTAAATTATATAACAGAAGATATCAAATAAGAATTTATAACATGAATTCTATCAAATAAATGAGCATGTATATCATGAGTTTCTTATGAACAATTGAACAGTATAAACGCATGATAGATAATTAGCACAATACGAATACTAAATATAAACAAGTGCACATAATAATTATAATGTACACATGATAACAGAACAAATATAAAAATATAATCAACGAATAAGTTCTCTTTTAATTAATTTCTTTTACTCTTTTGGGCCCGTGATTTCTCGTACTACGCCTCAGCTGCCTTTTACATATTTGGGGATCGTCATCCCCTAGCCCCATAGGCAATAGCCCATAATG
>JAEMOT010001702.1:870-47176 GCA_019297695.1 Apostasia ramifera | reverse complement strand
ATAAATCAAAGATATCACCCAAAATTTCTACTATATTTTTTATGCCAAAATATCGTAAATATCATTTATCACCCAAATTTATACATATAATTCTAATTTATAATACATATCAAAATCTAAATTTTTGGGATGTTACAATATGTATATAATTATCATAAATAATTATTTGGCTAAATAGTATAAATAGATAATATATTAAAAATTATAAAATTATTATTTAAAATTTGACTTTTAAATACCTAGACATTTAGACCTCATTTAGTTTGAGATATTTTTTTTCTCAACATAAATTTCAACTATAAAAATAAATTTTATTACACATCCAACATCGCATGCACTTTCTAATATTAAAATAATTTTTATATTAAATTTAAAAAATAAATTAATTTTTTTCATATCTAGAACGGGGCAGGAGTAAAACGGTAATCTTAAAAAATTTTAATAATAAAAAAATTTAAAAAAAATCCATTTGATAATTTATTAAAATGTAGGGACTACAGGATCTGATATTACAATTTTAAAAATATAAATCTGCGTATTACTATGCATTAAATTAAAAAATTTGAGCGTAATTTGCACATATAAATATGAAAAACTTTTAGAACTCAAGTGCCAATAAGTACAATTCCGCATATTTTATTTTTATTGAGAATATATTTTCAAAGCCTATATTGTATTGAATTTAGTTAGGCCTGCGCCTTGCATTAGCCCAAACATCAAAGCACAGTCAAATTTGAGACCAGGATAATTTTCAATAAAAAAAATCTTATAATAACTTATCTTGAAAAAAAATTCTAAAATAACAAATTGAAAAAAAAAATTAATTTAATTATTCAACTAAATAACGATCAAAATTATCTACAATCTTTGTCAAGTTGGGTTAAAGCACGGCAGCCCAAACTCAAAATCAATATTTTTAAGTTCACATCAAATTTTCAATTAAAGTAATTTTATTCATCAACATTATTTCTTAAACTAAATTTACATTAATTTAATATTATTCAAATTAATATAGAAATCCTATTTATATAATCTAATACAAGTCAATTATATTACAATAAATATGTATGCAAAGGTATGCTTTTTAATCTTTACATACACATTTATAGCGTAAAATTATTAAAATGTGCATTTATAGATATAGTTGATTTGAGAATAAATTATTGATAATTCTTTATAGGTTAGCTATAATTACGCTTTAGTTCATTTTTTAAATTTTTAATATTTTTAAGAAAATATTATTTATATTCATAAAATTTGAAATACGGAACTACAAATAAAAAAAAAATAGAAAGCTACAATTTTAATTAGAAATTAAATAATTGTTTTAAAAAATGAACAACAATATAATTATAATTTAGTAAACTCTAATGTAACAACCCAAAAATAATTTAAAAAGTATTTCAATAAATGAGTGATATTTACTATTTCAATAAAGTAAAAAGTAACGGAACAAATTCCAAAATTAAACTCAAAAAGCTGCCAAGCTATTAAAATAAAAGTTAATAAAAATATTTATATACACAAACATATCTTTTTAATATATTTATATTATTATATTTTATTTTTTAAATATGATAGTATTCGTATTAAAATTTTTAAATATTAATTCTGAAATGAAATAGTTTAAATAATTTACTATTATATTATAATATTTAAAAAATAAGCATGTAAGATTGAAAATATGGTAATATAAAATATTTTAAACTGAATAAAAATATTTGTATTTATTTTTTAAACTGGAAGCATTTTTATGAGAGAGTAAAAATTCAAACTATCATTAGAAGTAATTTTCAATTTTCAACCATAAATCGGAGCAGAAAATCGCAAAAATACCAATAAAGAATTTACAGAAATATTTTTTTATTTCAATATTTTTTTTGTGGGGGATTATTACTTTTTTTAGTTATTAGACAGCGACAGGCTCAGCTAATCGGACGGAGCAAGAGACGACGGCGAGCGACTCCTCCCTCTGAAACTGCTGCTGCTTCGCTATGAACTCTTCTATCGTGCGCCTGAACTGCTCCGAGTCGTCCTTGTCCTCCACATTATCCTGCGCCAGAGCCCTGCCTTTATCGTGCGCCGTCAGCGGTCTGCCAACATCAGTCTCCGCTCGCCGGAGCTTCCGCTCCTCCCGGATCCGATCAAATCTCTCCGACTGGCTTCGCGAGCAAGCGCGAATCTCCACGCAGACCGCCTTGTCTTCGAACACCACCTCCTCCGCCGGCCCCAAATGCGTCGGCGGCGGGTACGATAGATCAGAGCAGACATCACCGGAGAGAATGGCCGGTTCGCCTCCGCCGGAGGCGTCCTCAGATTCGCTTTCGGAGATTGACGAAGATGCCGAAGAAATCTTCCCCGATTTGGCGAAAAGAACGAGGACGATCGTGTTTCCGATGAGAAATACAGAGGCGGGACTAACAAGGACGGAAGCGGCTCGGCGGAGAAACTCGCCGGAGTATCTGGCCACCGCCTGAACGTACGATGAGGAGTAGGACAGGAGGAAGATGACTCCGGCAGCCTCGAAACAGCGAAGAAGACGACCGATCTGCTGAAGCCGGCGGAACCGCCGGATCTCTGTACTCTTCCCCTCCTCCATCGGCCAATGGAAGATCGGCGGGCGATCAGCCATGGAAGATCCAGCAAACGCTCACAGGACTCTCCGGCGATCAGCGGCGAACGAAGTTCTCCGGCGTTAGCAGGTGTGCCCCTTTTATAGCTAAGCGGAGCCTCAAAATTCGAAATTATAATACTGAAGGGTTACGGTCACCGCCGGTGGCCCGGAATAAAGCCGGGTTCGAGTGCGGTGAGCTTACCTTAAATATATGGGAGAGTGATGCTTATTCGCTTTTCGACTAGTATTTCCATCGCGCCTTTAGGACAAAGAAACGGACGGCGAGAGATGGTGAAGTACCATCCATATATCCAGAGTATCGAGATTTGTATGGTCCTGATCACGTGGAACGAGTATGAGAGGTTTATGTTATTAACAAAAGCAGGGACTATTATGTAAATTTTTTAAATCATTTTTGGTCAGATTTGTAAATATATCATTTTATAGGGACGAGTTGATGGCCGTAGCATTGTCTATTGGATAATGGATAATTAGAAATTTTTGATAAATAAATAATTTTGTTATTTTCGGTCTGTATCTTATTATTTATTTCTCTCTCGACCGTGCTTATCAGAGTCTCGGGATACATCACACTTGTCCAACATTGCAGGGCAATTTCGTAATTAACTATGAATAAATATATATTTTTTATTATTTATGTTTTAATTCACAATTGAAACCTCACTCCTTTATACTCTAAGCCCTATTTGGTGCGAGAATCAAAATCAAGACCAAAATAATACTAGTTTAAAAAATAATAATAATAATAATAAATAAATTTTTTTAATAATTTTACACAAATTGTAATATAAAAAAATATTATTTTACTTCATATACTTAATAATTTTCAATAAAAATATCAACTTTATTTTACATTCTATACCAAAATATTTGAATAAGTATTTTAATATAGGATGTAAAATAATTTAAAAAATTTATTTATTATTCTTATTATTATTTTTAAATTAATATCATTTTTGTTCTCGTTTTGTTCTTCGCGCCAAATAGGGCCTTTAGTTTTGCTTGCAACAAAACATAAAAATTTATGAAAAAGTTTTTTTTTTTACTTTTTTCTTAGATGATGTAGAAAAATAAAGTAAGCAAATTAAGTGAAAAATAATATTTATATATGAAGAAAAACTTTATTAAAGTTAACACCTAAGTAACGTAGTGCAACACTTCGCCTAATAAAAGTGTAGCTTTAGAATCACACACTCACAATAAGAACTCTGGGCACCGGCCAATGACAGTGCAACCCTTTGCCCAACAGGAGTGTAGCTTGGAAGCATACACTAATAGTAAAAACCACAAGCACTAGCCAACGACTCAATGTTCAATAAGCCGACGTTACTCGACCTGGACATAGCAGCCACCATCTCTCCAACGAACAAATTGTTATTTTATTCAGTATATTACACTTTCCACAATATAAGAAAACTTGCATCATCAACCTGGGAGGATGCACGACACGCCTCCTTATCACAGAAAATAAAACAACAGTTAGTAATCATTCATTATAATTATAAATAAAGCTTCTCACGATATAATATTAGGATCTTAATCTTTTCTATTAAAAAGAAAAATCTTAACCTTAGATGCACCATCCCTCACCATGCAAAAGTTCGAAATCTTTTTTCTCTTTCATGTGCCTTACGTATTTCTTTTCTTAGTGGAATCTTTGTTCTTGGTGTAACTTCATGGACATAGAAGAGGAAGCTCTTAACTATGTAATGCCCGCGTATTTCTCCCTTCTGTGTGTTTTGAGCTCATAATTTCATCCTAATCCCGTTGTTTTAATTGATCGGATCAACTAACTTGTCCTCATCTGTGTGTTGATTAATATTTTTTAAAATTATATATATTATAAAATAATTTTTTTTTATTGTTTAAGTTATGATTTTGAAAACAACGTATCAATTATTTATATTCATGTCACTTCATGCATAAATTCTAATATTACAAATAAATTTTATTTTACTCACACACAAATTTTAATATTAAAAAGTAATTTTATTGCACATATTATATATATATATATATATTAATAAGATGATAAACTTTATTTCAATAATTACACAATCCTTTAAATTTTTTTTTTCATATTATATTTATAAATATAAATATTAATACATTTTATATTTCTCACCCAAAAAGTAAAGAACAAGGGCGATTTGATTACAATATTTTTTTTTAAAAAAAATTGTTTTTTTAGAGATAATATTATATTATATTATATAACCTATTTTATGAAGTACAAATGTTTGATTTAATATTCCATCGTATCGCAAAGTGATGTTTTTTTTTTTTAAATATATTATAATAATTTTTGTAGAGTGCATAACTTGGCAGCCTTTTTTTTTTAATAGTTTAGCTCTACATGCTTCAATTTTTTCCAACATATTAAAATATTATGATGATGTAGATCAAAACTGAGACCTTATAATATTAAAATAAATTTTTTCGAACTAAAATTAAATTGAAAGTTTTTAATTCGAGCTCGATTTAATCCAAAATAAGAATAAAAAAAGTTTGATTCGATGTCAATCCGAGCTAAGACTGACTCTTTTATTATGAATTCAAGCTCGATCTAAGCGAAAGTCGGTCCGACTTTTAATTAATTTTTAATTTTTAAGTTGAAATTTTAGATATAAATATATTTATTTATTTAAACAAATTAAATTATATTATTCATTTTGATCTGATGATTAAAAATAGAAACAAAAAATTAATTTATAATCAACAGAATTTAAATAAATGTAGTAAAGAAAATTGTAATGTAGTCATCCATTGAACTATTGTGAAAATTGTATTTATAATTCTTTTGATCAATCTAATTTCAAGCCGACTTGATCCCGCCTCACTTGACTCAAGATTAGATTTATGAAAATTTTGAGCAATAAAATGACCCATGAGTCGGCTCGCTCAAATTGAATTGATCTCAATTTATCGTGTTTCATTTTCGAGTCAAATTAATATCCTTTAAATGTAATTTTTTTATTGACCTACTTCTTTACTACTGCTGTTGAACTTGCTTGCCTGCACCAATGTTTTAAAATTCGGTATCGATTTTGATAGTTTTTGGATCGATAATTTTGACATTTTTATAAATTATTTAAATTAATTTTATAAATTTAAATGAAATTTATTAATAATAATTATTGAATATTATTTTTTTTTGAAAAGAAATGAATCTCAGCCCATACTAAATTAATTGGCCTTAACCTTACGGGAGCAAAGTTAGGCCAGTGAATAACCCCATACCCTATGGTGCCTAAATATTCATTATTTCAACCACCAGCATAGAAATTTCGATTTTTTAAGGGAAAATTACATATCTTGGTCCATAAAATATTCTAATTTCACGTGTTAAGCTGCATTATATTGCAGTTAAGTTAAGAGTTTAAAATTTGAAGAAATAATTGCATTCGAGCGCCGCGTCACATTAGTGGATTGGTACCTAATTGCAATCGCGCCTCGCTGGCTGCACCGGGCACCAGCCTTGTCTCGAGCAAAATGACAAAAATACTAATTTATGATATTTTCTTATTATTTTACATCATTTTTATTTTAGAGTAAATTGCTTCTGGGCACTTAACGTCAGGAGGCCATTGCAAATCTGTCCCAATTTTTTTGTAATCTCATATTCATGCCTTTTCGGTAGCTTTTTTTGATGAAAAATATGAAATTTTATTATTTTTTTACTAATTCTAAAAATTTATATATTTTAAAGGACCATTATGCTCCTCTATTCTCACGTCCATTCTTTCTATTTTACAAATTTTAAATTAAAAAATATAAATATTAATATTTTAAAATTATATTTTTAAAAATAAAAAATTAATAATTTAGAATAATATTATTAATTTTTTTTAACAATTATGTCTAAATTGATATCAAAAGACAGCACTTTTACAACATCAGAAATTAAAATAGAAGTTTTTAAAATATTGAGATCAATTTATAATACTTTTCAAACTTCAAAAACCAGAATGCAATAATTTGCAATGCTTTTCAAACCTCAAGGTCTCGGATGTAATTTATTTTTTATTTTATATTTTGTATGAATATTTTTTATTTTATGAAAATATTTTTATTTTTTATAGTAATGTGTTTTTTTATTTCAAAAAATTCATATAAAATAAACATTGTGCCAAAAATGAGAAAAAAAATAGGGCTTTTTGGTTGGAGGATAAATTTAAGTAAGAAAAGAAAAAATATTTTATTTTATGTAGTTGATGAGAAATAAATTTATTTTAATATTAAGAAATGTGTAGGATGTGAAATAAAGTTAATTTTTAAAGTTGAAATTTATGTTGGATATGAAATAAAGTTGATTTTTAAGGTTAAATTTGTGTTGGATGTGAAATAAAATTATTAAAATTTATAATAAATTTAAAATATTATTAAAAAAATATTTTACTTATTTTTGGGTAATTATCAAGCATGCCTAAAACCTTGTTGTTTTTTCAAATATTTTGTGGTGTGGCTTTGACTGCAGGGCCGTGCGCCACATGGCGCCCTTGCATTGGTTGTAGAAGTGCTGACGTGGATCTACAGCAATAATTTTTCTTAATATTCGTCAAATAACAATCATTAGATAATTAACTCCAGGTAAGTCGGAGTTTAATAATTTAAGGAAATTCCCAAAAAGTCTTTTTTTTTTTTAAATTAAAACTTGGAGGAGGATGATTTGAAGGCTCTCGCACGTGCGCAGGTGGGAGCGTGGGGTGTTGAGCTCGTGCGATGACGAGACAAATCAAAAAGGACCGACCTGACTGACCCGCCCCCAAAATAATTTTAACGTGACTTCAGGAATCAACGTTTCGTGTATGGCGCAGTTAACCACCAGCCCTGGCCATAAACGCGACTAACTGAACTGTATGTTACCCAATTTTGCACATTAAATTAATAATTTAGAAATTTTTCTATCAAAAATTTGATATTGCAATTAAAAAGCAATTATTAAAGAGTTATTTGATCTAATTATTTTTTTTACGAATAAATTACTAATAAGTCTCTATAATTTACTTATAATTGTGTTTTATTTTTATATTTTAAAAATCTTTTAAAATTCTTTATTTAGATTTTTAAAGCTTAAAAGAGCTGATAGGTCTTTACGATTTTAATTAGGGACCAGAGTGAAGAATTTTAGATAATATAAACTAAAGTGTAATTATAGGTAAACGATGATTGACCTATAATTTATCTTTGGATAAATTACGTCTAGGTTTTTGAATTTAAGACTTAATAATGCACAGGTTCACGTTTTTAAATTTTAACATTAGGGTCCCTGAGTTTCAATAGATTATCAAATGGGTCTTTTTTTTATTATTGAAAATTTTTAAAAATTACCATTATACCCCTCCTCTCTCTCTCTCCTCCCGATCCCTGCGCACGCGCAAGGCCGTCGGACCCGGCCAGCAGCTGCGTGGCGTGTGCGACCCACCCGGTATCCGCGCAGCCTCGTGCTTGCGCGAGGATCGGGAGGAGAGAGAGAGAGGTGGCCTCTCTCTCTCTCTCTCCCTCTCTCCTCCCAATCCCCGTGCATGCGCGAGAGCGCGCGGCCGCCGGCGCGGGTCCTCCTTAGGGCGTGTGCGGGGATCGGGAGGAGAGAGAGGCCGCCTCTCTCTCCTCTTAATTCCCGCGCACTCCGCGAGGTCGCGCGGCCGCTGGCGGGTCGCACGCGTCGCGCGTGCGTCGGGATCGGGAGGAGAGAGAGGGGGGAGGGGTATAATGGTAGTTTTAAATAATTTGTAATAATAAAAAAATAAGAAGAACACATTTCATAATTTATTAAAACTCAGGGATCCCGATGTTATAACATGCATCTGTGCGTTATTAAAATTTAAACTCAAGGACCTTGATGTAATTTACCCTTTATCTTTTTTTTATTAAGAGTAGAGGAGATGAGCACAAGTCATGAAAAGGGGGTCCAGAACAAGTTATTCCCAAACTTTGAGAGCCTTAAAAATGGATAATAAGACAAAAAATAATTGTAAAAAGAAATAAATAAAAAGTGTAGAAGTTGAAGAAGACTAGTCATGATTGTTTGTGGATGAAAACAGTGAGAGTTAACTTCAAAGAGGGTTGTCATGATCATGATAGGAGTTATGCTCACACTAAGTCCAAATAGTGGTCAAAGATTCTACAAATAGTAAAAAAAGAAGATTTGCAGAAAACAACGGTACGTGAGACGATGATCAGAAAATAATGATGCGACTGCTGCTATGCAGATTGATCTTTAGGGAAGCATGCGAAAATCGATCACATTATTGACATTATCGCAACGAGTTTGTTGTTTTTCTATCTCTGATATTTAGGTTTTCCTCAATAATTAAAATTTAGGTTTTTTTTTTAAGATTAAATTTAGGGTTTTTTTAGGTATATTGTACTTATATTATTTTAGTAACTATTTTGGCCTCTTAAGGTTCGAGGAAGAGGTTCTATCTCGGGCTCTCTTGAAAATTCCAAGATTGAAGTCGATTAAATCTAGCTCTGCCTTATCAGAGGTTATCAAAACTCTAATTTTTAACATCTCAAATAACACAATCAACATAATATAATCAGTATGACGACTACGTTGAGGTTAGCAACAAGTTAAGTGCGCGTAATCCATTTTCTCTTCAAAAATAACACTTTTGAGTTCAAGCTAAGTCAGCTTTTAAAGATCTGATGATTACGTATAATTCTTAGGAATATTAGTGATATTTATATAATAAAAAATAAGAAGTTAAATATATAATTATTTATATAATTAATCATATTAAAATCATAAAAAAAAATTGTTCTATTGGCAATTATCATGCTATAAACACATATGAACAAAAAAGATGCATAGAAGCTTTATAGCTATAAATGTATATTTCTGAAGAAATCAACCAAACATTAAATGTAGGACTTAAAAAAATAAGCAACATTAATGGATGGACCAGATCTAGGTTTTGACTGATCTATATCCTTGCAGTCAAGAAATCACTGAGTTTCAAGGAAGGCATGGGAAAATTTATATTTAAAGTTTTTTTTTTGATAAAAATTTACATTTAGGCCCCATTGAGTAGGAAAAAATTTTAGTCAAGATAAAAATTTACCCCAACTAAAATTATTATTTTATTTTAAAAAGTAAAATAATATTTTACATCTTATTTTATGTAAATTTTAATATTAAAAAGAATACTTTATTTCACATCTAATCAAAATTTTGATATAACTAACTCACTTTATTTCAAATTATATATAATTTTTAAGGATTTTCATAAAAATTTTTTAGGTCATTTTTATTTTTTCTTCAACTAAACAGAGCCTAACGTTGAAGGCACAATGAGAGGTGAAATGTAATTTTGATTGTTCTGATCTCTTTTATTTCTCGGCAAATATATATATATATATATAAGGTAGGATTACACAAGTGGCTCATAAAAGAGGATTTTTTACTCGTTTAATCGCTAAATATTTGCCGATATGTCACTTGAAATTTTTAGTATATAACTATGAACTATTTCTTTTCAAATTGATGCATTGTACATATGGGAGTGTTTGGTTCAATGTTATCTTGATGTTTGTGATATTTTATATGCTAATTTCACAATTTTAAAATATTATTTACATGTATTACAAAATTAAATAATTATTTTATTTAAATAATATAATATAACATCAAGATAATATTGAACAAAATGCCCACTTAGATCCTTAGATCTCTAACTATTTTTTTGAAAAGTGAGATCTCTTACTATTTAAAGGAGATGAAGTGCTAGATCGTCTTTAATTTAATGGATATAGTGCATATCATAAACTATGCCGAAAAAAAGATTTTTAATATTTTAATTTAAGCATAATGATAAAAATATTTTTAGAGAATTTTTTTTGACTTTGTTAACTCTAACCAAAATGGATCTAAGGCTGCGTTTGGTAAAGCTTTTTGGAATAGAAAAGTGCTTTTCATATAGTAAAAGTTAAAAATTGTGTTTAGTAAAATGGCTTTTAAATTATTTTCAGCTTTTAAAAAGCTAAACAAATAGATGTAAAGAAAAGCTAAAAAAAATAGTTTTTTAAAACAGTGATTTTGCTCTAATTATTTGTGAACAGAAATGCCCTTAATATTATTTTAAATCCTAAATTTTAAACTATAAAACCCAAAACTGGACTAAAGTAAAGCTTGGCAAAAAAAAAAAAATCTTGGTGTATACGATTTTTTATATTTTTGACATACACCATATAGTTGATTTAATTTTTGGTAAAGAGAAATAATAGAACAAAATTTAATTCATAGAATAGATAATTAAAATATATAAAATAAATTTTATTTATTTAAAAAATTTACAACTAATATGTAAATAAACTATAAAAATAATATAATATATATATTATAAAATTAATGATACATAAATTTAATTATTTAATAGAATGGGTTAATTATTATACATTTATAGAATATATATAATAAAAAGTACTTAAATTAAATATCTAATTTAGTTAAAAGTAAAAATATTTTAGACAGTACAGCGGTTTAACCAAACAGTTCTGCTTTTGATAGCAGTTTTTTACAGCAGTTTGTCAAATATATAAAACAGTTTTATTCAACAGCACTTTTTTGTAGAGTACAATACTTTTTTATACAGCACTGCAATGCCAAACAGAGCCTAAATTTGACATAGAATTTTTTATTTTTGGATAAATTGCATCCGAGAACCCAAGGGATAAAAAACATTGTAAATTAATCTTAATTTTTAAGATTGGGATCATTGGGGTTATAAAAGCAATATTTTTTGGTTACAAAAAGTTTTAAAATATTAATATTAATGTCTTTTCAGTTTTAAGAGCTTGGAGAAATCAAGTTTTAAATTTTTGTTAAATTCTGAAAGAAAGATAAGAATAAAATAATATAATGGGTTTTTAAAATGCATAAATGATTTCAACTAACAAAAAATAATCAATTTTCATATTTTATATTAAGAAAGGTTGGAAAAAAAAGGTGAGTTTCTTAAAGATGAATCAAAAGCGCTTTTATAACTTCAAAGATTAAAATTAAAATATTTCAAAAGTTAGAACCAATTTGTAGCATTTTATCAACCTCAGGGACCCGGATGTATTTTAACCTTCCTTTTATTCAAATCTGAAAGTAAATTTTATTGCGACTCGAAAAAATTATAAAAAGATTTAAACATGTTTAATTAGATAATAGATTAATGTAAATAAGATATATAAATATTTTGACAGTTTTTAGGATTAATTACATTTGGGTCAATGAGTTTAGGGCATAATAAGACTTAAATTTATATTTTTAAAATTTTAATATTTGGATATCTGCTTTTTAAAATTTTAATTTCTAAATTATTTTTTTATATTTTTATTATTAAATTATTTTGAAATAATAATTATACTAGCAAAAAAAAAGAGAAGGGAAGTATAATTAAAATTTTTAAAAATTTTAATAATAAAAAATTTGAAAAATATCTCAAATATTAAAATGTTGAAAATATAGACACGAGTTTTATTATATTTTAAACTCAAAGACTCTGTGTAATTTATCCTTTTTATTCATTTTTTTCCTTGTTTTTTTGACATTTTTGTGCTCGAAGTATTACTTCCCCTTTATAAAAATTATTACTTTTTTGAGATAATTACTTACATGCCACACAATTTAGTTTTATTTATGCCTTACCTATCCATTCTTAGTTAATTACGCTATGCACACTCAAAATATTATAAAATCTTACATACACACATTTTAACTTATTTTTATTATAATGAGTAATCATAATTTTTCAATAACCTAACTATAGTTAGATTACAAAAAATTTGAGCCGTTCATCATATTATTTTAAGGATATTTAAATATATTTTGAGTGAAAATTCTAAAACCTTAATGTTTAGGTGACGGCAAAGGAAGGCAATATCTGCGACGTGAATTGATTTTAGGATAAACCAGCGCTTTAGTGTAGTATTAAGAAAGAGAAAAATATATACTATTAAGAATAAAAATATAATTTTAATAATTTACTAACAGAATATTTTTTTTTCAAATAGATTTTGATTAAGTTTTAACTCAAATGTGTATATGTAAGATTTTGTAATGTTTTGAGTGTGTATAGCGTAATTAATTAAGAATAAATGGGTAAGATATAAATAAAATTAAATTATGTGATATGTAATTAATTATTCCTATTTTTTTTTTTTTTTGAAATCTATATAAAATGATGTTCCAAGCTGTTGGTTTTGTATTTAATTAATAATTGGCATGGGAGTCTGGGCATTGAACAGGCTAGCTAGCCTACATGTCTGAGCGTACGGGTGAGCCCTAGGGTTCACGGGCCCGGTCACTTCATCGTCATGAATTTGCGTTGAGTAAATTACATGTTGGTTCTGGAATTCATAATTTATTGTATATTAGTTCTACATCATTTTATATTAGCCGATATTGGAGCTCAGACATCTGTCCATCCAAGTCAATTAAATTATTTATAATAAGAGTCTTTTACTTCTCATAAAATTAAAAAATTTACAAAAATAATTTATTTAAATTAAAAAATTTATTATAACAAGAGGCTCAAAAATTCTAATTATATATTTGACAATAACAGTTTTACTAAAGGGTGTCAGATAAATTTTTTACTTATATGAAAGTGATATAAAAAAGAAATTTCTTTTTGTTTGCGATGCCCACTGAAAACAAGAGTGTAATAAAAAATATAACATATAATTAATAATTAATTAATTAAAAATTATTATCAATGTGAATCCACACCTGACATTAGTCTTTGGATCAAAAATTTATTTTAAGCTTATCCTTTCTGTTTCTAGTGCGTTCTATTATAATATAAAGTAGAACAAAATCTAAATTACATTACGTTTAGTAGGAGAGAAAATAGACTGAATTTAATTATGATTTTTCAGTTTTTTGGTAAATTCGTAGGCATTGGAAGGATTGAAGCAAGCGATAAGCGAATTTTTGAAATCACCAAGCAACGAAATACTAATTTTAACACAACAACAATCAATTTTTTGTCTCATTTGATAATTTTTGATTTATTGTAGTTTTAATTAGCTAAAGTAAAAAATAAGTGTTATTTTAATATTCTTAAAATATAAAAGCTATTGTTTAACAGTTTAACATTAATGTTTTGTACTTTGACAGATTATTTTAAAAATAAATGAAAATGAATAAAGTTTAAAATGTGATGAAAAAGACTAAAAGGTGAAGTAGGTAAAAATTTTGAAAATAGATCTGAAAGGTTCTTAGATCTCAGGGATCCATAAATAACTTCACCGTTTCCTTAAACATTTTCCTTCTAATTATTTTTTATAAACTGAAGGATATTTTAAAATAATAGCTTGGAAAAAAAAAATTATATTTGCATGCATGGGACCTATGACGTGTGAACTGTCACGCACAGGCGGCGTCGGCCCGAGCGTCAATCATTGCCACGTCAGCTTCGTTGCTGGAAGGAGGGACCACATCAGGTCTGTGCCTCCGTGGTGGTGGCCTCACCAGAGGACACGTCATCCTCCTGGCCCACGGGCCTGAACGGGGTTTCTCTCCTGCTACGCCACGTGTCTTATCTCTCGGCCTCATTTCATTTTGAAAACATAAATAAATAAATAAAATTCTTTCCAAAACACAAATATTAATATTTTATTTTAATTTTTTATAAAAAAAAAGAATTTAATGAGCATTTACATAAGCACTCCTTAATTCTTCATTAATTACATATTAAATGTTTTATTTTATAATTCAACCCTCTAAATTTTTTAAAAATATAAATTAGTAAAATACATATATTCACAAATATATTTATAAAATTTTAAATAACATATCATTAGTAATGAGAAGGTAAACAATCGTAATTAGCAAAAAAAAAAAACTTTCAAAAATCTTAAAGAAAACCTAAATGTATTATTTTTGAAAAATTTATGGGATTAAATTGTAAAATAAAAAAAATATTGAGTTTAATTTGTTGCTGAAAAAGTATTGAGAGATATACATGTAAATCTCTCCAAAATTTAAATATAAAGAATAAAAATTATTTTTTAGTTTATACAATCCTCAATTTCAAAAAATATCTTTATTTTACATTCTTTACATAAAATCAATAAAAATATTAAATTTATCTCACATCCAGAATAAATAAATTTTTCTACCTCACTCCCAATATAGTTTTAAGTAATTATAAAATTTTATTTTACATTATAATATTAATTTTTTTTTTCTCTTTTCATCTTAAAAAATTTAAAACATAAAAAAAACGTACTCCTACTAAACTAGTGAGTGTCTTATGTTCATGCTTTGAGAATATTTCGAAAAAAACTTGATTTTGAGGTGTTCTATCGTAAATCGTTAAGTCAAATTACAAATAAGTGTGTTGTTAACTAGTTTACTACAATGTGGAGTATTTCTATATGAAAAAATTTTTGAGCTACAAAAATTGATAAAGAAATTAAGTAAATATTATTTTGGACTTTAATGGCCCAATGGATTAAAATCAAATATTACAATTGATAAATTTATTAATTAGTAATTGAAAATTATATAGCAGAAATAATTTTTTGTTCGTATATACATCGTACCCACTCATTGTATAATGGAACACAAAGTAGGGTTGGCAACCAATTTGTGGACATAAACCGAGGTGGAACACAAACTTAAATAGAAATATTCTAGCACAATCATTCTAAAATCTTTTTCATTTTAAGTTAATTTCTATCGAGTTTTCAAAGAAAATGATCGATTCATAGAAACCAAATTTGTGACCTCTTCTCTCTTTATATATATTTATGTAAATCTCCTTTACAATGAGTTTCGCTTTCTCTAAAAGTGATACTGAGTACTCCCGCTATGTCTTCATATATCGAGCAGACATTTGATTTATATTCACTTCATAGATTGAAAAAGACGGTTAGATGATTAAAGACGAATGTTGAAAGATTCTCGTGTAAGTGGAAGATGTCGAGAATGTACATGCATGAGCAGTTGTCCTCGCATTGATTGTTGAATAATAAGTTGTGGTATTAATAAATAGCATTGATCTAAGCTTTTAAAGTAATGAATATGCATTTACTTATGTACTAAGCTCATGTTAGCCGTTAGTACTTTTCTTTTAACATTCATGATCTCATATTATTACCAAAAAAAGACGTCTATGTTCTTAAATAGGTGTCAATTAATTTCTGCACTAAAATAATATCGTGCACGCATTTGCAAGTCACAATTACTTGACATTATTATTTTTTTCCTTTAGATTGTTCACGCAAAAACTTCTTCGCCACTTTTTCATCTTCATTCTCACTCATTATAATTCCAAAATAAAAAATTCATTATTATATAATTTAAAATCTCAGTATTATCCTATAATCATTATTAATCAGTCACCAAACATGAATGAAATTAAGCTAGAGAGATTAATATTATTTTAACTTCAATCTTAAAATAAAACTCTTACTAATTAGAAATTCTAACAAAAAATCTCACCATCTATGTTTGATTGTCAAGCTATCATGAGCACAATTATATTATTAAGTAAAAATGATTACATTAATAAAAGGATAATCATTCTCTAAGCACAATATTGCTCAACCTTCTCTCAGTAGGGCGAGTGGGCCATTATTTTACTTTGTTTTGAGATTCACACTCGACTTAATTCTTCTGGCTCAAAATTTAAGTAATAAAACTTGAGTAATGAATATTAGGTATGTGTTTTTACACTCATGTAAATATTTATATATAAGATTTTAGTGTATGTATGCATTTTTTGAGATAATATATTGAAATTAAGATATATAAGTTCACATATATGTACATAAACATTCAACTGATATCAAGTATAATTTACCCCTAAAGTATGGTTTTATAGGGTAGACATTAATTGCATGCAAATTCATGAATTTAAAAAGCTTCTCAATATGATCTCTCATGCATACTAATTTTCTCATTGACCTTGAATCTGACAAATGATATATTTTGTGAGGATCAAGCAATAAAATTGAAAAAAAATGAGATTTTTCGCTAGTAAAGTAATAGAAAAAATCTTTTAATTAGCTGAGACAACCACCCTTTCTCTACGTCTTTCTTATAGTGCTGGGATCCCACCTGATCAACAACAGAGCTGCAATCAATTTTCACTTTGATGATGATTGTTGCGTCGATCCATCTACCATGCTGGACTTGGGATCTGCTACGATGCTGAGTGGTAGAAAGATATTAATCTCCACTTTAACGACGTGGATGTAAGTTTGTTCTACTAATTATTTTCATGGGCAGGGGAGAGGTTCAACCAGCTGGAAACTAGAAGAAGAGGAGAGAGGGAGAGTTAATTTGGGGAAGGAATATGGCATACACGTTATCATATACGTGACGTCATTGAACAAAAATAACTCAAAGAGAGAGTATTATTTTATTTTTTAAGAAAAATTCTAATGTTTAGTTCTGTGTTCGTGAGTTTAAGATTTAACTCTCGATACTCAAGTGAAGTTTATCCTATAAAAATATAGCAAATGTTTTTTCGCTACTGAATAAATTTGAAATCGATTAGTTTTTTTGTCATGTGAAATCAAACTCGGACTAAACGTTAAAAAATAAAAATAAAAAATGAAAAAAATATAAATCCTCTCTAATTAGGTCTTAGGAGTGCCATGCGTGCCACTTGCAAGGCAGGCAAGTCAGCACTGAGGCACAGCCTCCGGCCCCACTTTAAATATATTCCTAATCCCAATCTCATCATTAAGATTTTGTTGCCATTTTATGAGATATTTGTTGATATTTAAGGGGAAAAAAAAATGTCGAATTTTTCAAAAAGTGAAAACATAAATAATTAAAAGTAGTGTAGAAAATTAATTTGAGCAACAAGAAGTCCACCAAAACTTAAAGCTTTTTTCTACTTTAATTTGTTTAATAGATGAGGCTAACGTCCACTAGAGCTAACAACATTAACCTAAGGTAAATAATCTAAAGAAAAAACGTACTGAATTAAGAATTAGTAATTTACTATTATGTAAAAAAAAATAAAAAAAATAATATTTAATATCTATTATATAAAATGTAGAGAGCGAACGGTTATACTAATTACACTGATCAATTTTTTATTGAGAAAAATAATAATAGGATGGCCTGAATATGTCTGTCAATGATTTAGTACTATCGTCTAGTCTGATATAATTTTGGGTGGTATGTCACTAGGGGTGGCAATATATGACCCGACCCGTGAACCCGACCCGTAAAGTTCGGGTATGGGTCATAAATTTTGACCCATTTATTAAATAGGTAGGGTTCGAGTTGGACATTTATCAAAAAATACTTTATAAATGGGTCGGGTCGACCCGCCAACCCGACTCATTTATTAATCAAGTCGGGTTCGGGTCATGGATTTTGATCCATTTAATAAATGGGTTGAATTCGGGTTGAGGTTATTCAGTCGGGTCGGATTCGGGTTTGACCCGAACGCGACCCGCCGACTAGGCCTGTCAACGGATCGGATTTGGATCGGATCGACCCCAACCCAGATCCAAATCCATGAACCACGGATCGGGTCATAGTCAACCCGGATCCTTTCGGATTGAAACCCGGATCGGGTCGGAACTCGGATTTTTGGATTTGATCCATTTACTAAGATTGCAAATAATATACACAATCACAAAATTCTCAAAATTAAGCAGAGAAAAAGTTGAGATAATGAGATAACTAGCTTAAAAAATCACCTCAAAGAGATTATGAAAAATAAAATAAAAATAAAGTCAGTAAGAATAAATAGTTATTCAAGACAAACTATTAAGAAAATAAAAAAATAGATGAGCAGACAGAACAAATGAAGGAAAAATAGACAGAATAGATAAACAGAATTCATGGTTTCTAAACTACTAAATTGACGAAGCTATATTTTCAAGCCAATAAAGATATTCATATTCATAGCAATCTAAAATATGATCAAATACTAGTATTTCTGAAGATGATATTAAATTAAACTAGAATAACGCAAAAAATATTAAAGCATTATGTCTACAAAAAATAGAAAAGCTCTTATATTGATAGCAATTTCAAATAGTCTTAAACATCTTTAATATCTTCAATTTTGATCTTTCATGCCTTCCTTTATGTACTTTTTCTTTTTTAAAGTTTATTTTTTTACACCTTCAGCTTTGCTATTAATTTAATTTTATGTGATATAAATTTTACTTAAATATATGATCAATAAAAATAATGATATGCAATAGTTAATATATGTTGAAATTTACTTAATAATATGTAATCATTAAATATGTAAATGGGTCGGGTCATTAACGGATCAGGTCAATAGTAATCCAAATCCAATCCTTTTAAATATAATCGGAGCGGGTTAGTAAACGGATCGGATTGACGGATCGAAAAAAACTCCATTTGGGGGGTTAATTGGATCGGAACTCGGATCGGATCGGATCATGATCCGATCCATTGACAAGCCTACCGCCGACCCATTTTGCCACTCCTATATGTCACTATGGAAAAGAGGTTGAATTCGACCTATAGTCGCTGGATACACAATATAATAAGCAAATTGGTTGCTCCTTTTCTAATAATTGGTAGCAAAGCAGGTTCGGGTTCGATTCTTGGCAATGCGCTGGAAGAGAAATTATTGGAAAAAGCAGTGACTGGATGACTTAGGTATGACTATCACTGACTTACTATTATTGCCCTGCCTAATTTAACTTTGGGTGATGTTGAGTGTGATTGTCACTGACTTAGTACTATTGCTTTACCTGGCATAACTTTAGGTCGAGTTGGGTATAGTTGTCGCTGGCTTAGTACTATTGCCCTGCTTGACATAACTTTTGGTGGTGTGCCACTATCAAAAAGCGGTTGAATTTGACCCGTCGGTGTTAGATGCACAATATAATAAGTGAATTAGTTGCGATTTTCCTACTAATTTAAGCATTTAGGTGAGTTGATAGCCCCAATAATATTCCTCACATTTTTACCCGAGTTTAACGACAATTTCAAGAATTGATCCATATTTTTTACTTTTTTCAATAAGAATCACAGAATTGATCGTATTTTCAGTTAGATCATCTGATAATTTTTCTGGTAAATTATTAATTACTGTTATATTTATAGAAAGTGTAAATTCAAGACTAAAAAGCTCAGTAAATACATCCTTATTATAAATACAAAAATTATGAACAAGTTTACTCTAAAAAAAAAATTATGAGCAAGTTCACAAGTTCTATTTTTGTTACTTTATTCTTGATATTTCTTATAAGTTTCTTGAAGAAATTTTACTTAATTAGAAAAATGTAAAAAATATAATTTAGATATAATGATAAGTAGGGGTGAGAATAATCTGAGTTTGAGTAAGGCACGACTCAAATTTAACTCGTTGCAATTCAATTCGAGTTTTGATTCGCTCGTTTTAACTTCAAGTTGACTCGTGCCTTAATCGAGTCAACACAAGCACTCTAATAATTGAAATTTTTTAAAGAAATTGACTCAGCTATGAAATAAAATTAAATTAATTGTACCCATAAAGTCACTTAAAATATCATAATAATAACTAACATATATTTAAATATAAGTAATAAAATAATTACAATAGATGATTGAACACATTGTTTATATTTTAAAATATAGAGATCGAGTTAAGTCAATTTAATCTGACCGTAGCTCATGGCTCGACTCAATAAACTCAAGCTAAGCTCTATTTGAGCTAAAAATCGATTCAAACATCGAGCTAAACTCACCCCTAATGAAAGGTGTAAAAATTTATTTTAGGCTCTTCTTGGCGTCAATAAATTTTTAAGGAGAAAAAATAAATAAAAAATAGGCCTAATTAGAGTACGGGACATAAAAGTAATTAAATACCTATTTGAATGACTTTAATGAACTATGAGTACTTGATTGAAAGTGATCTAAAGATTAAATTTAGGCTATCTAGAAAGAGCAACTTAAAAGGAGCCAAAAAGATGACTATCTAATAAATAATATATTTAAGGGTGTTAATATGGATCGAAGATCTTTTATCAATCGAAAATTGAATTGATTTTAGATCGAATTGAAATCAAGTCGATTTAAATCAGCTGACTAATGAGCCAAAAGTTCGGCTCGGTAGTAATTTCGAGCCAATTTTGAGCCGGAGTAGGCTTGGCTCGATCCAGCTCGAAATCGGCTCGAATTAAAATATATTTTATATTATAATACGTATATATATATATATTATAAACCGAGCCGATATCGAGTCGGATCGAGTTGAGCTTTCCTGGCTTGAGATCAGCTCAACAAAAATTGAGATTTGATTCATTTTCGAGCCGGCTTGAAAAAAATCGAAATCGGCTTGAAGTCAATTGGAATCGACTCGAGCGGCTCGAAATCGAACCCAATCGAGCTCGAATTGATTTCGAATCGATCGAAAAATAATCAATCTAATTTCGACCCAGTATTAGCTCGGCTCGAAATCTGATCGGTAACGGGCCTAAATACATTGATAGTAAAACATGAGTAAAGAGTACTTTAGAGAAGATTTAATGACGGACAAACTAATGTCAAAGATGTGAGACAGTTTTTAGCATAATCATATGAAAATTATAATTCATGCATAACTTATAATATAACTTGTTAGCATGTATGTAATAAAAATCATAATTTTTATATAATTTTTTTGATTAATATGTAATATTAAAAATTTAAATATTAAATTCATAAAATATCTTAACTTCAATAATATATATGTAATTGCTCCTTAAAATGAAACAGTTCATGTTACCCAATTTTATCAAACTTAACTGACATGATATTATAATTTCTTAAAATATTATTTCAAATTATGTGAAACTAAATAATCATTTATCCATAAAATAACAGCATAAACCTTTTTTTTGATAAAAAATAAAATAACATCATAATAACTCCGAACCAAATCCCCATTGTTTTGGAATTTTTAAGTGGATTAATTTGAACCAGTTAATTTTGTGTAATCTATAAATCAAGGTTTTAAAAATCGAGTTTTTCTAGTTTCAATAAAAATTTATCCAGAAAAAAACACGAGGTTTCGATTTTGGCTAAAACCCAATAATTTTAGGCTGCGTTTGGTAAAGCTTTTTGGTATAAAAAAGTGTTTTTTTTATATTAGTTTTTTGAAATATTGATTTTGCTCTAATTATTTATGCACAAAAATACTCTTAATATTATTTTAAATTCTAAATTTTAAACTATAAATCTCAAAATTGTCCTAAAGTAAAGCTTGAAAAAAAAAATTTAAAAAAATATTATTAATGTATATAATTTTTCATATTTTTTACATATACTATATAGTTGATTTAATTTTTTTAAAGAAAAATAATAAAATAAAATTTAACTGATAGTAAATATAATTAAAATATATAAAATAAATTTTATTTATTTAAAAAATTTATAATTAATATGCAAATAAATTATATTAATTATATATAAAATAAATTTTATTTATTTAAAAAATTTACAACTAATAGGCAAATAAATTATAAAAATAATATAATATATATATTATAAAATTAATGACATATAAATTTAATTATTTAATAGAATAGATTAATTATTATACATTTATATAATATATGTAATAAAAAGTATTTAAATTAAATGCCTAATTTAGTTAAAAGTAAAAATATTTTAGACAGCACCGCAGATTAACCAAACAATTTTGCTTTTGATGGCAGCTTTTAACAGCAGTTTGCCAAACATATAAAATAACTTTATTCAACAGCACTTTTTTATACAGCTATACAGTATAACACTTTTTCATATAGTATAGCAATGCCAAACAGAAACTTAGTCAGTTCGGCCCAAAGTATCAGGACTTCACTCGAAAAAATTAAATAAATTTTTTTATGTCTTATGATATTTATATATTTTAAATATATTACATATGTTTAATCATTTCAACAATAATATTTAATAATTATTATTAATTTCAATAATTTTGATAATTTTAATACGATAATTTTGATAATTTTAAATTTAAATAATTTATAACAAAAAAAATGAAATTATCGTATTAAAATTATCAAAATTATTGAAATACTAAGATTAATATTTTAATGTTAAAACTTAAACTAAGGGGTTGTTTGGTTCGTTATTATCTTAGTGTTATATTTTGTAATGACATCTAGATATTATTTTTTGACTAATAATTCTATAATCTAATAGAAGATTATTTGTAGATGTCATTAAACTAAATAATTAATTTCTCTAGATAACATAACATAACATAACATTAAAATAATATTGAACCAAATGCCCCCTAAAATTGAATTTTAAAATCATGATCTAATACAATAAAATGAGTGCAACTCTTCTGGGCCTTATCTTTCGGTCTAGTGGTTGAAGAAAGTCGAGTTTACTTGGGGCATACTCCATCTCTTTACAGTACTAAAACCTAAAATTTGGATCTAATATAATAAAATAATAAAATAACGAGAAATATAAATACAAAAATATACAGATTTACATGAAAAACTCTAGGCTAAGGAAAAATCACGAGCAAAAAAAGATATTATTATATCAAAAAGGATGCATACAGAAGGAGGAGTGACAGCTACAAGTTATTCAAAATATCACTTATTTAGTAAAATAGAATTATATATATATGTATAGGAATCCTGGAATCAAGATTGGGTCAAAATAGAATAGTATTGCCCTAGGATGTGTACGGGGTCGGGCATCTCCGCTTCTCACAACTTGATCCCAAACTCTAATTTTTCACATTATTATTTTTTTATTAAAATTGTCGCACCGCAGGATCCTTCATCCTGACTAAACAGGATTCAGGTCATGAAACTTTAACAAGATCACCAAAAAACACGTAATATTTCTTTGTGAAAGAGCATGAATCTGAGAAAAATCACAGTGCCTCAAAATGACAAAGATTACAGTATATAATTTTTTCGTGTTTTGTTGGATTATATAGAGTTGAAGTACGATGGTGATGACGCATAAGAGGTTCCTTTGCATGTTGTGAAAAGAGGTAGAAGGAGATTCAAGGGGGATCTAGAGGCACTAGAAGTGGCTATTACTTAAGCAAATAGAACACAAAACTTCTAGTTAGAGGAAAATTCTATTATATATATCATCATAGGGGACTTTCTGCTTTTACTGAGTGCAGCTATTAGAAGTGACTTATCACCTGGGATTTTGATTTTTTGAGTGCCTTTAAGGCACATAAAATTATACATGTATACAAATTGCCAACAAAATAGTTGCTTTTATAGTTCTTTTATTTGATAATTCATAAAAAGATAAAATAAGATTTTATCTTATTTTTGCATGATCTTTATTGTGGATCGTCAGTATTATACTTGATGTATTTGTTTTCCTTTTTATAGTATTATGGGCTTCGATCGAAATTTCAAAAAAGGAATAGAAAGAGGGGAGATAGAAATGCGTAAGGCTTACTTGTTTGAAATACAAGGCTTAGACTAGTTCGGCGATTTGCTATTCTAGTTCCCTTGAGAAAAATTCATACCCAATATAGCCGACATTGGGCCTCCTTATTTGAGTGCTAATGCTTAAATAACTATATTTTTGGGGTTTTATATGTAAATTCCCTTAACAAAAATATTTATTTAAATCTTTTCTCCAATGATTCTTAGCAAACTTTACTATTTGGCATTATTAAAAAAAGTTAACTATTTAGCTTTCGGCAAAAATGGTCTTTCAGGCAGGGAAGTTATGGGGTGCGGATAGCGCACTGTCCAGAACCCAATTAGAGGGCGCCACGTGTGCCATACAGCCGGATCCGGGCACACGTGGCGCCCTCTGATTGGGCGTCAGAACAGTGCGCTATCCGCATCCAATAATTTTCTCTTTCAGGCATGACTGTTTTTATTTTATTTTTTTTTAAAAGTAAAAATTATATAATATTCTGTCCTATATGCACTCAAAAATTACAAAAAAATATTTTATTTTCTACAAAATTTTCTATATATTTATCACCTTTATTTCACATATTATACAATTTGAGCTAAAATCAACTTTTTTTATTTTTCATTATACATTTGTTTTTGAAAAATCATCATACTTATTTTGAAAACAATTCATAAACATTTTCTCCACTTTTTTTTTGTATTTTCAACTTATATACACTTATAATATACTTATGTCTGCATTTCAATTTTTTTATTTTCATTTCAATTCTTTTTTAGCCGTATTATTGCATGACTACAATAATATAAAAAACGAGGTTGGACTGGAGTGAGAATTGGGGATTTGACTTGATGGGCTTAATGGGCTTCTTTGAATTTTGGGCTCTCCTATTAGAACTGTTAGCCCATTAAAGTTTGTTAGCCCATTGAGGTTAGACCAGGTTCATGCTGGCTTAAATAATGATTTTAGATCTACCATCAAAAAAAATATAAAGATTTTAGATAGCCCAAATTTTATTTATTTATTTATTATCCTTATAAAAATTTGTTTATTTAAAAATAATATTCCATGTTTGAATGGTTCGCATGTTTCACCAGAAAATTATACATACATATATATATACACATACATACATACATACATACATACATATATCTCCTCACCTCTATTCTATTCTGAGCAACCAACCAGGGATCTTACCACCAATCCTATCATTACTGGGCTTCGTTTGGTTCAAATTTTTTTTAGGCAAAAAAATAAATAAATTATTTTTTAAATTTAATAGAAAAGAAATTTATTTTGATACCAGAAAATATCTAAAATATAAAATACTTTCAATTCTAATATTCGTATTTATGTTAAATGTGAAATAAAGTTAATTTTTATATTTAAAATTTGTGTTTGATATAAAAATTGCTTCGAACAAAACGAGGAGGGTGAATCAAATCCATGTGGATGGGTCCTGGCATCAGTAGCAGTAAAAAAAGCCTTCTCAGCTCTTGCTCGATCAAATATAGCCTAATCAAGGGGCGTACCATCTTTAATATTAAGAAGTGTGTAAAATGTGAAATAAAGTTAATTCTGACGTTTATATTTATGTTGAATGTGAAATAAATTTGATTTTTATAGTAAAAACTTGTGTTGAGCTGAAAAAAAAAATCCAAACCAAACGAGCTAGCTTGTTTGATTAGAGGTTGGTTTTAGATCCAAGGAGATAAAATGTATTGATATAATAATATTTGTGCATTATATGAAATAATTATAGTATAATATTAATATAAAATAAATTTAATTTTTTAATTAAATTATGCATATAATATAAAATAAAATTATTTCATTGATATTAATATTTTTGTATTAAAAAATAAAATTAAAATCAATATTACATTTTTATATAAATATTAAAAAGTTAAGAATAGTTTTCTATGGTGAAGCACATTTATTAGAGGAATCCGAATCTCTAAATTTATTCCATAAAAAGGTCTCTTCATGAATTTGAGACAACAATATTTATTTATTTATTTATTTATTTATTTAGAATCAAACATGAAAAAACGGAAGCATTTGGGATTTTTTTAGATGCGTTTAAATGTAAAATAAGAGTTTTATATTAAAATTATAAATAATATAAAATAAAATTAATTGATATATTAAAAATTATAAAAAATATGAAATAAATTTGTCTTTTAGTATTAAAATTTATGTAAGATGAAATATAATATAATTATATTACTGTTTTAATAAGAGAATTTCTTTGGTTATAGCTTCATGGAATTATGGCCATAGTTTTATTTATTTATTTATTTTTTTTTCGGACGGGCACATGAAAAGATGCCTTCGTTAAATTTTGACTAATATGATTAAATTTTAAAAATAATTACCTACATATCACATAATTTAATTTTATTTATGTCTTACTCATCCATTTTTAATTAATTACTCTATACACATTCAAAATATTACAAAATCTTACATACACACATTTGAGTTAAAACTTAATCAAAATTTATTTAAAAAAAATATTATATTAGTAAATTATTAAAATTATATTTTTATTCTAAATAATATATATTTTTCTCTTCCTCAATACCACACTAAAACACTAATTTGTCTTAAAATTAATTCACATCACAGATTTTTTATAATTTAATTATAATTAGATTATTAAAAAATTATGATTATTTATTATAATAGAAATAAGTTAAAATGTGTGTATGTAAGATTTTATAATATTTTGAGTGTACATAGCGTAATTAATTAAGAATGGATGGGTAAGACATAAATAAAATTAAAAACTAATGTGATTAAACACTTAATTAGTTAACTGAGTATGAAATATAAAATAGGGTAAATAGTTATTGGATTATTTTAATTTTAGACTATATGTAATTAAAATTTCTGTAATTTTTAAATTAATCTGATTAAATTTCTAATGCGAGATAATATGTAAAAGTACCTTTTTATAATATCCATTAATTTAAAAGAATTTAAAAAATTTGTCTCTCAAGCTCAATAAAGCCAATATAAAAAACTTTTTTTTAATTATAATGATAGAACATTTATTTCTATATTATCTCAAATTAAAAAATTAATATAATTAATTAAAAATTAGGAAAATTTACTTTACATAGCTAAAATTAAAGTGATCAAATTACTATTTATTTTATATATTATTATTATTATTGAATTTTTTCTTTCTGGATCCAATTCAACAGCTACAAAATTTCGAAGAAAGTAAATAAATCGGTAAAATTCGATTACATATGTTTAGTGTTGGTATGTGCTGGGAATGATATAAGGTAGATATAATTTCGCAAAAAATGAAATAATACAGATAGAAAATAAATTAAACACATATTTATAATTGTATATTAATTTTACTAATATTCTTGAGAAAATTTTAATTTCAAATTAAATAAGTTTTGAAATCATTAAATATGTCATTAACAAAGATAAGTTTTTTAAGGTAAAAAATATTTGAATCTCTCTTATTTGCTTTTATATACATATTGATCTCTCTAATTTTTTTAATTAAAAAAATTAATTTATAATTTAAGTAAAAATACAAATTAAGTTTTTTAAGTAATGCTACTTTTTTTAGTAAAAAATTATAAAAATAATTACTTATACAATAATAGATTTTGGTGAGAAACACAGTTAAAGAATTGCTAATATCAAAAAAATATAATAATATTTGTTATTTAAAAACTAATTTTATAATTTTAGTTAAATTGGTGGATTAATTTATTTAAATTTAAATTTAAAAACATTTATATGCACATAAATTTAAATTAAGAGAACTTAAATGCTATTTATTTATTTTTAATGTGAAAAAGATTCATTTTTTTGGTAACTGAAAATCACTTCTTATCCTTTCAAAAAATAAAAAAATAAAAACTTATTATAACTCATAAGCTCTGTTTATTTGGTAGTTAAGAATTAGCATGATTTAATTTTAAACTGATATATCACATCATATATAAAATTTAATATTAAAAATTAACTTTATTTTACATCTTATACGCATTAAAAAAATAATAATTAACTTATATGACATCCCTCATATATTGCAATATAATAACTAAATATAATTTTATTTAAATTTAATTTTAATATTATTAAATTAAATCTTATAAAGAGACTATGTTCTTTGACCAATCCACACACCGGATTCATCCTCATTCGAGAACACCGTCAACTCTCCACTTCACTACGGTAACCACACCTCCGGTGTCGGTATCTTAGTGGCCGTCCTACCTCAATTCTCAGTGTGCTTTGTTCGGTTCCAGAACGAGCAGAGATGCCGGAGTTGGAAATGGGATTGGCCATCGCCGCGGCGGCGGCCCTTCTCATACCTTTCGCTTTATGGCTGCTCCGGTGGGCCCAGAAACGTCGGTTCGCCAAAGATCTCGTTGGTGGCGAGGGCTCGGTTCCTCCGGGAACCATGGGCTGGCCGCTCTTAGGCGAGATGCTCGATTTCCTCCGCTACTTTAAGTTCACCAATAAGCCCGACGAGTTCATTTCCAAGCGAAAGGCCAGGTATGGATTCCTGCTAATGTTTGCAAGTTACTCGTTAGTTAGATGGTGCCTGCTCTTGCTCTTCTTGCTGATTTGTTTAGGTTGGAAGGCCTATTTCGGATTGTATCAGGAGGAATTGTTTTGTGAGCATGATTTATATATACTTTACTGACTACTGCTGCTTTCTGTGTGAGATTGTGATGGCAGTTTCTTGATCTGATGCTTTATGTATAGAATGTGAAATGAAGTGTGGAATAAATTTAGGGGGTTTTGATTCAATGTTAACTAGATGTTCATGTTATCTTGTAACACCTCAACTCGCTAATACAGGATTAAGCAACAAATCAACTAGTCAAGTCGGGGATGATCCTAAAATTACCTTTAACATAGTAATTAAAATGAAACTCGAAACCTAAAAGAATATATTAATAATTATGTGGAATGGTGTCTAATTATGCTATAAGAATTCTGTTACATCACTTTATAAAATATAAAGTAATTAAAAAGAAATATAATCAAAATCATCTCTAAATTATGTAACCACTCTCACACACATCTCAAGTGCAGTTTGTAGTTTGCCTAAAAAATAAATATGGGGTGAGTTTTTACGAACTCAGCTTTTACCAATTTCATATGAAATGAAGTAATATCACAATATGTGGTTTGATACATAAAGTAAAATAAGTACATGCTCATATCATAACATCTATCTCATGCGTAACAGGAACATCATAACGCAGTAGCATAACCTGTTGAACATAATAATTATCAATTATCGTGATAACTCATTGTATTTTTTATTCTTTAATTTTATATTTATTAATCAATATATTTTTTTTATATTTTGATGTGGAACTTTCATTCTTATACCCATTCATCTAAAAACTTGCCAAAAATCCCTGTCTTTCTCTCATCTTAGAAGCTTGCCAAAAATTACTCCTTGCACTAGTAACTCCTTTCTCTTAGAAAAATACCTGACGAACACTCCCCAGCTTCATCGAACCGAGTCATTACAGTCTATTTTCTGCCCTCATAAGTATACAATCTTATTTGCACCACATCATGTCATAGAACATTAATTCATTTTCACAACTATTATTTTACAATATTTAGTAATTATTACTCATTTCAATTCAACAAATCATCAAGATGGTAACAATATAATAATCTATCATGAATTCAATGTAATAATGAGCCAATAACAGTAGCAGCATAATAATAGATCAATATACGATAAAACAACAATAAATTATCATGAGCAAGTATTAGAGTCTATTTCTAACATTCAACAAACAGATCATATAAAGTTAGTTTCTCCTATTTGAAATTCGAGTCAGTATAACCTTGCCACACAAAAATCTAAATCCCTTCCATTCTTTCCCCTCTTTTTCTTCTTCTCGGCAACAAAGACCTTAGCTACTGTCTCCCTCTCTTTGTTTCGACTGGTAGAGAATGAAGGCTATCCCATTTATCTATAAATCTGGTATATAATATGAATATACGTATATTGACATTTAAATGTCATTTTAGAATGACAATCTTTTAATTTTTTATAATATTTAGATTAAATTGATTAATTAATTTTTCCAAATAACATACTATCATGTCACAATAACATTGAACCAAATGCCCCCTTTTTAATAATGGATCTTTTTGAATGTGAAATATAGTTACTTTTCATATGAGGATTTATATTCCATGGAACCTATCAAGGTTAATTTAATGAAGTTAAACTAAATCTCTTAAATGTAGGGTAAAAGCTTGTTCTTCGTATTTCCTTAGATAATCTAAAGGCTAAAATCCAACAAATTAACAAAGCCACCATCATGATTGAATCTTGCTAACCTGTTTAGTATCATGTATTTTATTTTTTGTCAACTATGCTAAAACCTTTGCCACTTGCATGCTTCTTTAGTCTTACGTTCCCTAGAGAATGCTAGTGCATGAGGAAGACTAGAAGAGAAACATAGAGGAAGAATGAGTTGTTGGGGCTGTCAAGATTAGTTGTCAATTAGATAGCCAGAAGCCGCTTCGAGAGAATGTTTTTTCTTTTGGGTATGACTGGCTAAATCTGCGATGGCCTGGCCAAAGACATGGGGAGTGATCGCCTTAATGTCCTAAGATAAGGGAATCACTGGAGCATAAAGCTGCTCCTAACAGATTTCTAGGCCAGATGATGAGTGGTAAAAGGGGAACAAAAATGAATCATACCATATTAGAGAGGGAGGAGAGTTTCTGAGTTGTATAAGTATATAATATGATCTCAAATGATAGAAAACACCTTTAAAATTGTATGACTAATGATGAAAAATTTCGTACTTAAGTGTGCTTGAGCTAAAGTAGTATTATGATGAGTGACCTCTTTGGAAGTACCCAAGTCACGTAGTTCGCTAAAGTGCAAGTGGATGATAGTTCTACATTTAGATCATAGGATGTTATAGAATCAGTGATATATAAGCTTAATGTTATCTACTCATTTTTATTTCCTTTTATGGGAAGATGGTGTTATTTCTGTGAATATTTTTTATGTTCATCTCAGGAAATTCACAGATTAAGCCATTTATTTATTGAATTTGTGGCACTTCCAAAATTAATTGTGGCTTGTTGGTAAATGTATCTTTTTTATTTGATTCTTTCAAAATTTCAAGTCCTGTTTTGGTTAGAGTCATCAGATATTAGTTTTAACTTCAAACAATTATTTAGATAGATCTCATGAATTTATGCCTTAACTCTTTCAGGTGGTTCTGCTTAAATTATTGATGGACTGATAAGTATTGTGCCAATAGGTTATTCGTATAGTGAGTCTATCAATTGATAGTATCTATTATGCCAAAGTTAATCCCAGAAGTTATCCAGCGGAGTTATACTTAAATAGAAAAACTAATACTAAAGTTTTCTTTTGCTCCCTTTGATATTTAGAAGTTATGATAGTTTATTTTAATATCATATTTTTTCTTTCTGAATAATTCATTTCTCTTCTTTCTCTATGATGCAGGTATGGGGACACAGGTATTTATAGGTCCCACCTATTTGGAAGCCCTGTGATAATAACATGCTCTCCTGAGTTCAACAAGCAAGTACTTGGTAGCATGACAGAGGACGGGCGTGTAAGTTCGGGCTGGCCCTCAAATGAGCTATTGGGGAGTTCTTCAATTGCAGCAGTTGATGGAGTACCGCACAAGAGATTAAGAAAGCATTTGATGGAGGCCTTCACGAGCCCAAAAGCCCTCATTGCGCAACTGAATATTGCTGAACTTACCATTGTTTCCGCTCTTGAGCAGTGGGTCTTCAAGAAAAGGATAGTTGCATACAATGAAACCAAAGCAGTAAGCTCTCAACCCTGTTCCATTCATTTCCTGCAAATACTTGTTTGAAACATATTATCTTTTAGATTTCCTTGTTATGTATATGTATAGGTATATATATATATAATATGTATATTGTATTATTTAAGATAACTTGCGGGAAGGATGTTTAAGGTAGTTTGTTCATACCCTGTCGACTTATAGAGGTACTTATATTTAAATGTGAGAGAATCCAAAGCACAATATTTAAAAAGGAAATGTGTAAACCAAAAATTACTCAGGATATTATCATAAAAAAATGTCCCTTGATGCATTTATGGAGAACATTGTTCTACATGGACTGATATACAAGAATAAAGAAGAGAATTCTATGTAGCTAACCTAGCAGGTTTAGAATATGAATATGGGTTTCATTGTTGATGTTGTTGTTCCCAGTGAGCTTAGATTGAGGTCATGTTCAATTTCAAAGATATTAAAGCATGGATTACTTCAACTCATAAAAGGTTATCTATATTTGATTTTCTGTTCTAGATGACATTCCGCAACATGTGCAAAGTCCTTGTTAGCTTCCAATCTGAGGAGCTTTTAGGGAAAATGGAGTCTCTTTATAGAGGACTTATGGCAGGATTACGGTCATTAACGATCAACATTCCTGGAACCGCTTTCTATCGTGCTGTCAAGGTAAGCTTTTGTGAAATGGTTTTATAACCTTGTTTTTATCTGGAAACATAAACTTAAAATTGAAATTAGCTATGTATTGTGCTAAATTTCTTGTAATCATAAAAGCTTAATAGTGCAAATACTTATTGAGCCGCTCGTTATGATCTGATCTATCAAAGGAATGCTAGAGCAAGTTTTGTGCTTCCTATCTTTATGTGATCGAGTCTTTTCGATCAAGTTGTTTCGTTTGGTTTATGTCAATTAGACTAGTTTCTGTATTTTATTTATTATTCATTATTAGATTTTTCTATCACCTTCATTATCTGTTTAGTGTAGTAATGATGGGGATTTATATTTATAAGAATTGGAGTTTGTAAATATTTTGTATTCTCATGATTCAAATATAATTATTTATTCTGATTCATAGAATTGAATTTTGGTTCATTGGATCAAATTGGTTTATTTAAAAATCCCGGGCTTAGTTTGAAGGTTCCTAAATCCCTAATTCTATTTCATCTTCTTTAGGACTTCCCAAAATCACAAATATGCACTGCCAACCGCAACCAACTCTCTCATGACTCCTCCCCCTTCTCACTTCCATGACTTCTATTGTAGGGCACAGGGAAGCTAATTTCTCCAATCGATGATTCCGTTCCTCATCATCATGATCTTCTAAATTAGGTGTTCCATTTATCAATTTGAAACTTCTAGCCAATTTTCTTTGTTTTTGACTGGATTCCTCCGTGTTTGTCCAGGTATCTTTATTTTTTTTGAAAGAAGGAACCCTATTTCCTTATGAGAGTAATTTCATATTGAAAATAAAATGGGAGAACCCTAAAGTTTATTCCCTTATTTTGGCATCTTGAAAGATTGGGCAGCCCTAATCCAATAGGTTATCTTAATTCACCTTCAATCTAATTAAATTTCAGCAATTTTAATTTGCTTCTTCATGGGATTTCAATTTTTTGATTATCATATAACATCTTCTAATTATCTCTTGTTATCTCCTATGATGAATTGCCATGAAATAAATTGCTAATCTTTATTTGCATTCCCTCCCACATCACATAAGCTTGTAGGTTATTTCTCATTAATATTTTGTATATTCTTATACTCCCTCTCACTCAGTCTCGTTTGATTTTGTGATATATGTTCAATGCAACATAGGTTTCTTTTTTTTTAAATCATATGTTAGAAATAATTAAGGGACAACGGGCCCAAAATCAACATCTTTGGTAACCAACTGCTCTAACAGCTTAAGCTAGTTATAGTGAGGAATGACTTTATATTTTAACGTCAATGTATTTTCTTGGATATGGTCTGCAACAGTTCTTCTAATGTATGAAAATGTGCAGTGCAGGAAGCAATTGACTGATATTTTATTGGGTGAGATAAGAAAGAGAAAAGAACAGGGAATTCAGAATCATGATTTCATGCAGATCTTGATGGACTCCGTTGATGAAAATGGAGGCAAGTTAAGTGACATGGAGGTAGTGGAGAATATTGTTTCTTTAATTTTGGGAGGCTATGAATCCACCTCTGATGTCATGATGTGGGGCTTGTACTATCTTGCGAAGCACCCTCTTATACTAGAAAAGATAAAGGTATGGAATGACAGCACCCCTCATTTGTTCTGCCATTCTGCTTCAACGATGAATATATGGATGTTCATACAGGAAGAAGCTAAATTGATCAGACTGCAGAAGGCCAAAGGGACGCTTCTTAATGGTGAAGATATTAAAAGCATGAAGTATACCTCAAAGGTAAGTTATTCAGATCTTGATCAGAAAAAAAAAGTTTATTCAGTTCAACTACTATGTTATTAAACAATCATGATCAGCAACAAATTCAAGAAATAAATAAACAATTACTCCGAATTTATCTGTAAAACCTCAAGAGTCCAAGAAGAATGACACATAAAGACGCAATATCAGTACATCTAAGATAGTTAAGGATTTCTCTCAAAAAAAAAAAAGGACGAGGTAAGGATTGAAAAGTCAATCATTCAATATCACTGATGAAACATTCCTCGAAAAGTTAAGGATTAGCAATTTTTTTTAGAAATCGAATGAATTTGGTCTTATCCACACGCGAGGAAGATAATCAAATAAGAAAGAAGAACTCTTAGGAGTCGTGTGAGATGAAAATCTCATGCACAGTTTTGAATGAGAGAAAGAAGTGAAATCTTTTCGACTCTGATTCTCCCTCTCTACCCATTGCTTGTTTCTCTGTTATTTTGAAAGTAGCTACTTTAGCTTTAGCTACACAAATTTTCGATATTTCTTTTTCTTTTTCATCAAATGAATGTCATTTCGTTTTGAAAATCCAAGTTATTCTTAGCATGATATTGAGGAATTTCATTGCTTTTACTCAAACAAATATGAAATGTATGCTTATATATTCGTCCATCGGCTAAACTGGATATATAATTATTGAAATGATTGTTGGAGACTCAAATGATGAACATATAAGCATGATAACTTATATGCTCTATATCTCCATGAATCTAGGAACTTTTGTTTACATTATATCATTTGGTTTACGTACTGCAATTAATAATTTTCGAGTTTATGCAGGATTATACATGAAAAATCCTTTTTTGGCTCTCTTCATCCTTATGTCTCTTATTCAGATCTTCCTCTACTGGCCAGTTTTTTCGAAAAACTATCTAATGTGGATGTCAGGAAGCCCTAAATTTTTTGGTTTTGATGGGACTCTTTATGAGTTTCTGATAGAATACTTATTATATATGTATGTATGTATTAATGCATATATATATACACACAAGTTAGTGTTGAAAATCTAAGCCCAAAGTATACAGTAAACTAGCCAGCGGAATTTGGTCACCTCAGTACATGAAGTTACATGATACTCATATTATGTTCAACTTTCATGCTATCTCCTCTTTGCCTTCAGGTCGCAGAGGAGCTTATCCGCCTTGCTAATGTTTCGCCGTTCATATTCAGGAGGGTCGTAAAAGACGATGTAGTTATTAATGGTTAGCATGGTGCTTTATTCGCCACTCCTATTTCATAAAAAAATGTGTTAAGGAATAGTTTGGATGATGTGAATCTGTTGTTCTGTCCTGATCTATTATTGCTGTTTCTTCCTGAATTTATAGGTTACAAGTTCCCCCAAAACTGGAAGGTTATAGTATGGATTCGCTCCATCCACATCGACTCCACATACTACAGCGATCCATTAGCTTTCAATCCTGACAGATGGACGGTACGTGATGCTGTTTCTTCCCCCCTCCTACGATGCCTTCATATTCTCCTAATAATACTCGAATTGATGATTATTTTCAGGATTTCAAACCAAAAAAAGGAACTTACTCTGTGTTTGGGGCAGGGCCTAGATATTGCCCAGGGAGCAGCTTTGCAAGGCAACAATTGATGATCTTCCTTCATCATGCATGCCTGAACTATAGGTAAAACTTTGATATCACGTGGATTTATTTAGATCATGGTGAAATATAAGAAAAATGCTTATTTTCATTATTATCACTGTTCTTTATAATCAGGTGGAAGCTTTTGAATCCGAATGCTGGCTATGCATATCAACCACACCCTAGACCAAGAGATGGAGCAGTGATGAACATTAGCAGGGAAGAGGCAGATGATCCCATGTAAAATTGTCTTCCTTGTCTCTGGCTCATTTTCATTAGCTTCTTCCTTCACATATACTATATAAGTATATAGGCTAACTAGTATTAATTTTTTGGGTAAATATCATCCGGATCTCTAAAGTTGAACTTTTATTTCACGTAGGTATATGAATTTGAATTCCGGGTCCTTCTAATCAAAACCCCTATTTCAGAGTTTATGAATTATTTCTTTCTGACGAGTTATGCAAATGTTTTCACGTGAATCTCTAAGGTTGGACTTTTATTTTACATGAACCGCGAATTTCGCTAAAATTTCAGTTAGTAGTTAATAGAGTGATCAGCGTGAAAACTATGATATATCTCAAGATTCTTGAATGAGGTATTCAACTCTAAAGATGAATCGAAAAAGAAATCTTTATTTCATATTTGCGAACTCTTGTGAATAGATGTCTAATAAGAAGGAAATCAACTTTGTGGACATATTATTTATCCTAATTATTTTGGGGGAGAGATTACATACAAGACTCAAATTATATTCTCTAATTATAATTTTTAAGATTCTAAATAATCATATTTACAAAATTTCACTCAAATGTACATATAATGTTTGTAGATTTTGTTTACAAAATGGTAAAAAAGTTGCACTTTGGGTTTTGGATGACCATTGCAGGATTATTTTGTAAATTTTTGTTTTAAAACTTAAGAATTGTTTTTTTCTTTGTGAAAGAAAAACTTTGTAGTTGTTGAGATAATGTTTTGAACATTTATCAAAGAGCCTTTCTTTTTCTTTCATGAAATAATGCAAGATTTCAAATAATAATAATAATAAATGCAAGAAAATGAGTTAATAAAAATTGAGATAATTATATACCGTTATTAAAATTTAATTATTTTATATATTTAATACTTAAAATTTTAATATTATATATTAATAAAAAATTATATGAAAATTATACTTTATATACAACTCATTTTGTAATGTTTTGATATATATATATATATATATATATATATATATAATATTTTTATGATTAAATATAATATTAAAAATTTAAATATTAAATATGTAAAATAATTAAATTTTAAAAATGTGAAAGTAACCTCAAATTCCTAATTAAAAATTTGCAGAGTTGAGTAGTGAGTGCACGAACTCCACATCGCCGTGCTCTGCGGCTTCCATCTCCACTGCCCTTCGGGCAACCCTCGCTCCAAAATCAACCAACTCAATCATCTGATACACCTCCTCCGCCCTCGGATGCTCCCTCCCCGCCGCCACAAACACCTCTACCTCCCCACCACTCCCGGCGACCCACGACCACCCAACCTCCTTTCTCACCCCCTTCTCCCTCATCTCCTTCCTCACCGCCGCCGCCTCCCTCCACCTCCTCTCCTTCGCATACAAGTTCGCCATGGCCACCCTCACCCCCGCTCCCCCCGGCTCCACCTCCACAGCCCTCCCCGCCGCTCTGCTCCCCACTTCGACCTCCCCCCACCCCTCGCACGACCGCAGTATCGCTGTCCACGCCACCTCGTCCGCCATCCCCTCCGGCAACCTCTCCACAATCCTCTCCGCCTCCTTCACCCTCCCCGCCCTCCCAAGCATGTCCACCACGCACCCATAATGCTCCTTCTCCGGCTCCATCCCCTCTCCCCTCATCGCGTCGAAATACCTCAACCCTTCGTCCACCATTCCTCCATGGCTGCACGCCGTGAGAACTCCGAGCAGCGTTACCGGGTCAGTCTCTATCTTCCTCTCACGCATTTCATCGAACAGTTGGATCGCCTCACGGTTCCGTCCGTGCTCCGCGAACCCCGTGATCATCGCCGTCCAGGAGACGGTGTCTGTCGGTCGCGACTCGGAGAACACGCCGGCGGCGGCGTCTACGTTGCCGCTTTTGCCGTACATCGCGATAAGGGCGCTGGTGACCATGGGCTTAGCCTCGAGCCCGGCGGCTATGGCGCGCGCGTGCGCTTGCTGGCCGGCTTCAAGCGAGGCGTTGCATGCACACGCGCTGAGGAGGCTCGCCAACGTGTACTCCGTCGGAGCCGCCGCCTCAGCCCGCCGCCGCATCTCCTCGAAAAGTCCGAAAGATTCCGCCGTCAGGCCCTCCTGCGCGTGCGCTGAGATCACTGCGCTCCACGAGACGAGGTCCTTGGCCGGCGTTTCCCGGAAAGCCGCCACCGCAGAGGGGAGGAGGCCGGCGCGGGCGTACATCGACACGAGCGCGTTGGACACGGAAGCCGCCGGCGCAAAGCCCCGACGCGCGACCTGCGCGTGGAGCTGCGCTCCGAGATTGGCTTCGGCTAGAGCTGCGCAGGCGGAGATGACTGCGGCGTAGGTGTAGTCGTTGGGAGCTCCATCGTTTGGGTGGGCGAGCAACTGGATAAAGGTGGCAACGGCGTCGGCCGGCCAGCCGGTCTGGGAGTAGGTTGATATGAGGGTAGTCCAGGAGGCGACGTCCCGAGTTCGCATTCGTGCGAAGACGGCTAGCGCAGACCGAAGGTCGCCGGATTTCGAGTATAGTGTTACCAGTCCATTGGAGACGAAGGAGATGCCCTCCTGGCCTTCCTTGAAGGCTCTGGCATGGATCTCGCGGCCGGAGAGGGAGAGCCCGTCATCGGCGCAGGCCTTCAGGGCGATGGCGTAGGTGTGGGAATCGAAGGGGACCCCGGCCAAGCTCATGTCGGCGAAGAAGAGAAGAGCTTGGCAGCATTTTCCGGCGCGGACTAGGGCGGCGACGGCCGAAGTCCATGTTACGACGTTGCGGACAGGCATTTCGTCGAACACCTGGAGGGGGGCGGAGGTATCGGAGGGGGCGGAGGTATCGGAAGGGGCGGAGCGGGAGTACATGTCGAGGAGGGCGGAGCCGACGAAGACGGAGAGGAAGGCGCCGGATTTGAGGGTGAGGGCGTGGATGGCGCGGCCATGGGCGAGAAGGGAAGGGGTGGAGCCGCAGGCTTTGATGGCGAGGCTGATGATGAAGGGGTCGGGGTAGAGGGAGTCTTCGGCGAGGAAAGAGGAGAAGAGGGAAAGAGCTTCGATGGGGTTGGAGGCGGCGACGTAGCCGGAGACGATGGTGGTCCAGGAGATCTCGTCCCGGTGGGACATTTCGTCGAACAGGCGGCGGGCATCGCCGATGCGGTTTGCTTTGACGAGATCTTTCAGCTGGGTGTTGTTCTCGAATGGTGACGATGACCGGAGATCTCCGGTGAAACATGGCCGGAAAGTTACGGCTTTCGCGGTCAGGATCCTCGACACTGGATGCCGGTGCGAGGTCCATCGGAGCATGGCTTTAAGCTGTGAGGGATGAAGGTGGTAGCGAGGAATTATGTTTTGAGTTGGACCCATTATTCTGACCCGAAAAGAGCTGACTCCTCTAAATTAGGAGTATGGGTGATAAAATTATTTGTTGAAAGAAAAAAAAGACATCAATAAATAATCCATACTGTAATAGGGGTGTCAAAATGAGTCAGTGGATCGGGTTCAGGTCAAACCCAAATCCAACCTGACTCGAATAACCTCAACCTAAATCTAACCTATTTATTAAATAAATCAAAATTCATGACCCAAACTTAACCCAATTAATAAATAAATTAAGTTAACAGATCAATCCAACTCATTTATAGAGTATTTTTTTATAAATGTCTAACTCAAATCCTACTCGATTCGATTATGCCCAATCCAAACCTAACCCATTTAATAAATAGGTAAAAATTTATAACCCATACTCAAAATTTGTAGGTCAAGTTCAAGTCAGCTTCACAGATCAGATCAAACAAAATTAATAATTGTGGATAATCTTGATCAATATCTCTATCCTAATTAAGACTCCAATAAATAGTTCATGTACACTTCTTTATCTCAAAGTGTCGTGTGCTCCCATTTCTTTGTCGCCTCTATGTTTCTCATGTTGAATAAAATTGTAATAAAATTATATAATGACATAAAAAAACATTAAATATCAGACATATTTTGATTTAAAGTAACATAGAACATCTATTCTGCATTTTTCAGCATAGATGAAAACACAAGCACAAAAAACTAAGCTGAGAGCACATCCATTCATTAACTACAATAGTAAAAGCTAAAATAGCATTCAGAAACTAACCTACTCCTGGATGAACTAAAATCATCTCAAAGAGAACAACAGTAAAACCAGCTTAGACCACATCAAAATCTGATGCAACAGGAAACCATAGTGTTGCATTATTTTGGAGTTCAGATGCAATCTTTTCTCCTCAATTCCCATCGCCACTCAGCTTTCCACCATCAGCAGCCTCTCTCATGGCCTTCGCCTTCTTCATCCTCGCAACGTTCCTTGCCCTGGTGTACATTTTTCCGAGGTAGCGAAGCCTCCTGCACTGGTTGGTTATAATCCTCATTGTCGCTGGAGCCTCGTTGAGCACAATCTCATATCCGTCTCTCCATGAGTCCATGCCTTGAGTCAGGAGTTGCCAGAAGAGGCCGCCCGCGGTTGCTCCTCCTGTCCTTGCTGACTGGTAGATTTTTGAGTAGACCATGGTGAATAGAGCGTCTCTTTGGGTGCTGCTGTACCCAGGATCCTTCCATGATTTGCCAAACTCGGTTAGGAGAAGCGGCTTTCGCAGAACGTTGCGGGCATCTCGGATATGGGCATCAATCCAGTTGCTCAAGAACTGTAGTTGGGATTGATCACTGGAGCTTTGCAACCTGACAAATCCATCAGGGTTCAAACACTGGCTTATAACAAAGTTTTATTACCTACGATGCTTTAAACTACAAAAATTTGCATATTATACTGTTTATGATGCTTCTAGATTAGAAAATTTGGGGTAAACTAGCTTACTAGAATATAAATCACTCAAATTTGAATGATTCCTAAAAACAGGGAGTGTAAACACAGAGAAAAGTATGAGTTCATGGCATAACTGATAGCAAGTGCTACAAAAGTCCATAAATTTCATTCACATGTGCCCTCAGTTCATTTCTTCTATGAGAATTGCCTAAACTTTTTAATTGATCCATTAGAACTCAACGTTACCATTGATCTGGATATGAGTGCAGTGTGGCGAAATCGATTCCAGGAATTTGATTGTTGGAGATGAAGTCAGTTCCTACTTCGAAGCCAGGATTTGTTTGAATCTCGGAAGGCGATGAGGGTCCATAAAATCCTTCTAGGCCAGCTTCAAGCAAGTGATTTTTATCTATGGATTTGACATGAGCAGCCATTTCTGTTACCCATGCCTGCAATCAGAAATCAAAGATAGATCTGATCCCAAGTTTTTACAGTCCTATTAATTAAAGATGCAAAACTCGAAGATTAACCAAGGAGTTCTTTCAGAGTATCACAAAAACTGGAACAGTAAAGGAGAGGGTTTTCAACCTGTATGGTTCTCCCAGACATATCCGAAGGGCATCGGGGTTCATTCATGAGCTCCCATGCAAAGATTGTGGGGTCATCCTTGTATGCCACGCCAGTTAAGGTGTTGTATCGAGTGAGCACCGTCTTCATGATCCAAAATCAAAGGGTTATCAGTATCAAAATGTAGTATCATTTTAAACAATAGAGCCATATTAGAACAATTCTAGACAAGGAACAAAGAACAAAGAACTGGATACTGAAATAGATAACTGAAGTTCAGTGAAAATCATTCTCTCCGTTCAGGAGCAAAGCATGGACACAAAGTAGCACAATATTGAAACAGTGGAAATGCTAAGTCTCTTTTGCAAATGTTAAGATCAAGTATGAATTACATTCTCAGATCTGCTGATAAGGCAGTTGATTTTATAGCTTCTTTTGCTTCTGTTAAAAATGTCAGTTGGAAAGAAGGTATGTCCCTATCAACTAAGTTAGGCCGATTTTCAGGTAATGTTAAGTCTCTTCCTTTTCTCACCACAAAACCATCTAACTCATTATTTAGCATCACCAGCTGAGACGCATTACCATATTACAGAGAAAATAAGTTGTCGGAGAAGAGGGTAACTTGACAGTAGAGACGAAGAAAAGAAGATGATGACAGGAGACAGAGATTCATAACCATTATTTCATAAAAGTGATGAAGATACCTTGACATGATTCTTATAGTATCCTTTAACAACATCATTAGTGAAGAAACCATCATCAGATCCAATATTCTGTCCCTGATTTCTACCCCACTGCACATACTGATGCTTTCCTCCAAAGTTTTCATAGTTGTTCACAAAGCTCAGTATAAGCCTGATCCCATACCTCCTGGCCTCAGAAATCACGAAATCCAAACCCTGAACCAAAGCAACACAAAACCCAATCCAGCAAACGAGCAAAAAACTCCCAAACATTAGGGAAAAATCAGAGGAGAAAACGGATCATAACCTTGAACATCTGCTCATTGTAGGATCCAGGAGAATACTGCAAGGCATTGCTCCCACCGTCGCTGAAAGCCCAAGTTCTGGCCACGGTGAGCCCGTTTCCGGAGGCTTCTCTGAAGGCCTCCGACACCTTTGCCCTCTGAGACGGATCTGACGCCACGTTCATGAGCCAGTACGCATTGAAGCCATTGGCGAAGAATGGGTTCCCATCTAACACAAAATGGTACCCCCTTGCCGTGATGAAACCCCCCGAAGCTTCAGCTTGGCGACACTGATGCAGACCCAAGACAATGATCAGAAAAACTCCTATGAGACTTACACTCCTCATCACTCTCTCTCTCTCTCTCTCTCTCTCTCTCTCTCTCTCTCTCCCTTCTTCTTGTCTATGAGCAGGAATGCCAGAAGAAGGAAGGCCACACTTCCCTGAGTTCCCTCCCCTCACTTTCTCTGGTACAACAGAAGGCGACGCAGGGAACCGACGATTTATAGGCGTGCCGCTGAGAGCTTTTCATGTGAAATGGCAGCCACAATCTCTCGCAATAATCAATGGTTTGCAGTGAAAAAAGGAATTTTGGGAGGTTTACTTTTTGTCCAATTAGCTAATGCTAGCTAAACTGCTTCTCTATCTGCTATTTATATCAGTAATTATTATTATTACGAACAAAATCTTGATGTTATGTTTGTTCTCCAATGTTGAAGGTGGGTGGACGCATTCAATTGGCCAAGTTTTGTTATCATGGGAGAAATCAAAAGGCTTGAACGTTAGATCTCATAATTCTATTCAAAAGGTATTACAATTTAGTTATTGAGTCTAAGCCCTCCAGAGTTGTTAAATAGCCGAGTTTAAGTGAGTTAACCTAGGCCTGTACTCGAAAATAACTCTAAATTTTTTCAAAAATTATTTCATTAATATTTTACATTTATTTCATATTATACATAAATTTAAATATTAAAAATTAATTTTATTTCACATCAAATATAAATTTAGAATAATTACCTACATGCCACACAATTTAATTTTATTTATGCTTTACTCATCCATTCTTAATTAATTATACTATGCACATTTAAAATATTATAAAATTTCACATACACACATTTGAGTTAAAACTTAATCAAAATCTATTTGAAAAAAAATATATTCTATTAGTAAATCATAAAAATTATATTTTTACTCTTAATAGTATATATTTTTCTCTTCCTCAATACCACACTAAAGCGCTGATTTGTCCTAAAATCAATTCGCGTCGAGGATGTCTTCTTCCTTTGTCGTCACCTAAACATTAAGGTTTTAGGATTTTTACTCAAAATATATTTAAATATTCTTAAAATAATATGATAAACGACTCAGATTTTTTGTAATTTAATTATAATTAGGTTATTAAAAAAATATGATTACTCATTATAATAGAAATAAGTTAAAATGTGTGTATGTAAGATTTTATAATATTTTGAGTGTCAATAGCGTAATTAACTAAGAATGAATGGGTAAGGCATAAATAAAATTAAATTGTGTAGCATGTAGATAATTATCTCTATAATTTTAATCTTAAAAATTAATTTTATTTTTATTCTATATATATTTCAATATTCTATTATATGTTGATATTTATAATACTTATATTTATAATTTAATCTATTCAACATATACTCTCCACTTAAGTATATATATGATGTTGGTTATATTAGTTATGAGTTGAATTAATTTTATTTTCAATAAATTTTTATTGAGCTCACAAAAAATTAAGTCAATGTTAGATAAAAAGAATTTTAATTAGTTCATACATTAGATTATTTTATAGCTATTCAAGTTAGGAGGTGAGGAATGGGAATTTAGTGAACTAAAAAAATATAATTATTTATTAGAGAATAACTTATAGCAACATAATGCCAGCAATTGGCTGTAGGTTTATTTGAATGATAGTTTGATGCGAGAATCAAAATCAAAATTAAAATATAATTAATTTAAATAATAATAATTATTATAATTTTTTTTTAATTATTCTACATAAATTTAATATAAAAAAATAATATTTTTTAAAAGAGATGTATTTTTTTCCTTTAAATCTCATCCTGTTTCAAATACTCAAAATCGAGTATTTTAGTCTAGAATGTGAAATAAAGCTGATATTTTTATTAAAAATTATTGAATATGTGAAATAAAATATTATTTTTTAGGGAGAATCACCTACATGCCACACAATTTAGTTTTATTTATGCCTTACCCATTCATTCTTAGTTAATTACGCTATGCACACTCAAATATTATAAAATCTTACATACACACATTTTAACTTATTTTTATTAGAATGAGAAATCATAATTTTTCAATAACCTAACTATAATTAAATTACAAAAAATCTGAGCCGTTCATCATATTATTTTAAAGATATTTAAATATATTTTGAGTGAAAATCCTAAAACCTTAATATTTAGGTGGCGGCAAAGAAAGAAGACATCCGTGACGTGAATTAATTTTAGGACAAATCAGCGCTTTAGTGTGGTATTGAGGAAGAAAAAATATATATATCATTAAGAGTAAAAATATAATTTTAATAATTTACTAATAGAATATTTTTTTTCAAATAGATTTTGATTAAGTTTTAATTGAAATATGTGTATATAAGATTTTATAATATTTTGAATGTGCATAGTATAATTAATTAAGAATGGATAGGTAAAACATAAATAAAACTACATTATGTGGCATGTAGGTAATTATCATTATTTTTTATATTAAAATTTATGTATATTAATTAAAAAAATTTATTATTATTATTATTATTATTATTTAAATTAATACTATTTTGGTGCCATAATTATTAGATTCTCATGTTGGCTGTCCCATGCCAAATTATTTCTTCAGATAAACAGTTCATAATTATTCTAATATATTATCTACCAATAGAAAACTGCAACTTGGCTGATAATCCCAAAAAGGATAAATTGGCTGTATTTTCTTTTTGGATAACTTTTTTCTTTTAGTTATGTAGTTAACTGCTGACTGCTGCAATTTTTTCAGTGCTATCATGTTATTTATGCTTCCCATCTTTTAAATAATTTACTATATGTTTTTCATAAGTAAAAAAAAAAAAAATCAAAGCATTGGATAAAAATATCGTGTTTCAAATTAGAGATAATTCTATCAGAAACTTAAGATAGGTCCTTAATTTCACATAGATCTATAAAAAAAAATGCACGTCATTTAGGATTCTCCTGCTCGAAATTCTTTTTTCACGTAGATCATTTGTAATAAATTCCGATAAGTTTAACAAATAAATTGCTCTTTTAAAAATATAAAAATACGTACTTAAGTATCGACAATATGATTAATAACTTTAATTTTTATTTTTTCTGTATGTTCCTACAAATATAATTTTTAATCCTTAAATATATTTTTTAGTTTTTAAAATAGTAATAATTTAACAGTCAAATTTAATATGATCCGTTAAACTTAATGAAATCCGTAAAAAAGGACACACTCGAAAAAATTTATGGGCGAAGAGGACCCAAATGACACATTTTATTTGTATTAATTCGTATAGAATCATGATCTACCTCAAGAGCTCAGATGAAATTACCCATTTAGATTATTGTAGTATGCTTAGTCTTCTGTTCTCATAGACTATGTTGATCCTCGTTAATAAAAAAAAAACTACATTGATCCTCATAATTGTGATAAAACCTAATGATTTGATCAAACAAATAATCTGTTAGAGTCAAGATTGGCTGGTTTGAGAGAAAGGGCCGTGCGCGTGCGAGAGAATCGTGAGAAGAGAGGAGAAAAGGATAAAATGGTAATTTAAAAAAAAATTAATAATAAAAAAATAAAAAATAAAAAATAAAAAAGAACATATTTGATAATTTATAATACAGGACATAAAATTTACACGAAATTACGCATTTCACCATCAATTTG
>JAEMOT010001701.1:40501-71160 GCA_019297695.1 Apostasia ramifera | reverse complement strand
TTTAGTGTATGTGCATACCAATCTTCGACTCCTGTCTAGAAGAACACCACAATATCAGCAAGGGGAGACAAAAATGTGGGATGTAGGAGGTGATTTATTTACTTCTGTTGAAGATACAGGTATGTTGGAGGTTGCCCAATTGTCCCTTGATGAACCTGAGCTTGAGACGGTTCTTTTCAATGATGGAAATGATGCTGAAAATCAAGAGGCAAGCACTAGTGGTTTTTGATCTCATAGTACATAGGAGTACAAGTAAGTTGATATCAACTTTCATGAATACTTATTGCTTACAACTTACATGTATTTTCTTAGAAATGTAATACTTATTACTTTTGATGTTAATTGCTAGGTCTTTCATATTATTTGGTGAAGTAGTCCGCTGCATAAATATCTAATTATATAGCTACATTTTGGCATAGGTATGTCGAAACTCTTCTGAATGAATGTTATAATTTTTATATTTGATTAGTCCTGTTAAATGCATTTAACTTTTTTATAATTTTGCTATCACATATATTTGATCAATTTATAGTTTTTTTTTTTTTATTAAAATTCTAGAAAATAAATAATTTTATTTATTTTACGTGTCCTAGAAGTGTCGTGTCTTATTTTTTTAAAAATTGACGTATCCCCGTGTCCGTGTCGTGTCGTGTCCCGTGTCCGTGTCGTGTCCGTGCTTCTTAGACAGGAAGCATAATTAGCAATACCCTAAGGGTACCTCAATGGCAGGCTTGAAGAGAAGAAGAAGAGATTTTCTTTTAAAGTCCATTCTTTGTCAATCATTCATATTTTATAATTGCAAGTAAAGTTAATTCCGAACAAGAAATATTTTATCTATCGAGGTAATTATAGGTTAGTGTAGTTTTTCTTCCTTCCATAATAAGTAATTTTCCTGAGTTTAACCATCAAAAAAAAAAACCGGAGTTTGTGATACAACTTCAGCTGTAGATCAAGCCAATAAGTCTATGTTCCGTAATCTTCGCTGCAAATATACATTACTCCCACACCACCTTTAATAGCTATAAATTTCCGGTAATCAATTGGCTGCAAAGTTTTGCTATGCGCACACTCGTGCAAAGTCATTTGGTTTAGAGGCACATTCACTGCAGCAATGTACTTAGAAATAATACCTTTAGCTATCATACCAAATTAATTCTTTGGCAAACAGTTTAAGCTTATAGTTTATGACAGCAAATTTTACATTCTTGTATTCATCAATCCTGGACAGAACTTTGAACTTTAATTTTACGAAACCAATCAAACATGAAAATATTCTCTTCTATTTTCAACTCGAAAACACAACGAAAAACAGAATAGGGGAAAAAGCAAAAATAGTGAGTGGATCAAGCATTATGAAAACAAGCACATGATCAGCACAAATTTATGCAATGACATGAGCTTTTATTTGTATACTCACCAAATACTCTCTAAAGACATTTTGAACATAAATACAATCTCTATTAGAAACTAAGTTGAAATTGAAAGCCGTAAGCTAGACAAGTAACAAAAGAAATTTCTAATACATAGCACATCCATTAATAAACAACAGTAAAAGCAAATGAAGATATATATAATCTCAATCAATTGTCTGAAATGTGCATGCCATAAGAAAATAGACATTTTGTCAAAGAAAGCCAATAAACACAAGATAAAATATAAATCTATCAAAAGCATAAAATATGCTAATCATTGGTAAATCCGTTTCGTTTAACCACCTATGCAATATGACTGTGAGCTTCTTGTTTCCCATTTCTTGCATGGTGATTTTTTACCAAACATATATCATTAGTGAAGAGGACTAATAATAAGATGGAAACCTCATGTGAAGCCTAGCATTAAAAGGGAAATATACCTCTGAATATTGCAAATAAAAAAGAGAGCAAAAATAAAAGAATGAAACAACAAAAGCAAGTATGGGACCACCAACGTGGCAGTTTTGAGGATGTATATTTGTCATAGTAGAAAGACAGGGTTCTGGATGCAACAAAAATGTATGCAACATAAGCTTTGGAGTAAAGTAAGAAATTGATAATAACAAAACTAAGTGCTACTGAATAAAATGTTGACATGTGTGTAAAAAACTAGAAAAAATATAGAAAGGTTTAATGTTTATTAAAGATTACAATATGTGAATCGAGGCTTTTAGTATGGGCATGTGCAGTAAAAAATAAAAGTTGGACCACTTCACAAGGAGACAAGCTATTCCCTAAGAAGTAGGAAGAGATGAGCGTTTTTATCAAAAAAGACAAAAAAAGAGGAAGAGATAAGCTTAAGTAACTTGGTTACTAGTAAAAACAAACAAGCATATCATGTGGGAGGGGGGCGCAGAGAGAGGTTGAAGATAAAGACGATAAGCATAAAAAGAGAAACAGTAACTGGATGAAATATTCCTTACATGCTAATGAATATTTTCTGTTAGGGCCTTTTATGCTATAGATTACATAATGTGAATGTCACTGGAGACAAAAATTATTGTCCAGTGAACGCAAACAGATTACATCAGATGTTGTGAACTCATCATCTGGAAGGCTACTATTTGGAATAGTTATCCAATCCTTCATCTTCTGCAACATTTGAAGGATTTCCGGTGGTGTTTCATTTTGAAGTACAAACTGGAACTCCACCACTTCCATCACCATCTTCATCATCCTCTTTGCTTGTCAATATGTTGACATTTGAAGTTTCTGAAGCCATTGCAAAGATCATTAACTCAATACAAAACATAAAACAAATGAAGTCGTCACCAATTCAGCACTAACATGGAGAGGTGTTTATTCCCCTGTACTGTTCCGTCATTTTGCAGTCAATACACCCAAGTTTTATAAACCCCAAAGTTGGATAAGAAGTGGCCAAAGTAATGAAAGCTGAGGATCTATGCTGCTTCTGAAATTCCAAACTACAAGTTGAAGATCTACCATCCTCTGCCTTTCAGGACAAGGGAATTTTTAAGAAGAGGATATTGAGACAGCTTATACTTAATGGGGGATTCTGTTGCTGCTTGTGCAGCCTCAAATAGTAGTATATTTGTCTACATAGCTAATGTAATCTACGGAAGAATGGCAATTTATAACAGGAAGAATTATGGAAGAAGTAATGGATGATTCTCCCCCCAGTATATATCTGTTTCCCTCTCTTTACCTCTTTTGATTCTCTGTCTTCTTGGTCATTTCCTCTGTTTTGCTTATCTTTAATAGTTGCAGTCTACGATGACACTATAGCTGAACACCAAATCGGATAACACAAGAAATGTTTTGTAGCCTTCCAAGCACATCACGTGAACCCATTCACAACTAACTTCCAAAACAGAATACCTACTGCAGACCTCTGCTGGTAAAGAGAGGTGGAGAGTGCAAAACGTTTCTGCCCAAGGGCATCAGAAGATACAGAACAAGAAAATGATTTATTATGTTCTGGGTTGCTTCATCAAGGCAGCTGCTTTGGAGAACCTAAATCAAGCAGCAGAGTACTCAGGGAAGGTCAGTTTTGTTGAAATCCCAGAGCAGCAAGGCAATACCATGTTGACAACCTTTCCCTATTATTTAGAATGATGAAAAGGTTCTCTTACGCATAATAGGAGTACAAAATATGAAGTTTCCTAGGAACAATATAGTAGTTCTTTTTTTTTTTTTTTGATAAGAACAATATAGTGGTTAATCCACCATCATATGGATGAAAGACATCACTCTCAAATAAAAAAGTTTCCTAATATAAAAAGGCTCCTCCTTTCTCATCTCCAATTCCTTCTTTTCATTCTACTTCGAAGGAGCAATCTGAACTCTCAACAAAATATAAATGAGGGACGTGCAACATAATTCCAAAGTGCTTAGACTCAAATAGAATATACAAAAGGTGGTAAATTTGGGAAACTTAGACCCAGTTGAGATCCAAAAAACTAGGAGCACTCAATTGCATGTTAAATAGTAAGAAAAAAAAAACAGGTTGCATAAGTGTCTTTTTCAAGGTGAGTTGTATCCTATGCCCATTTTCTTTATGATCTCTGCCATAAAAAATTGATGCAAAAAGATAAAAATGTGTTCAAGCATAATTTTATACCTCTTGTATCTTTGGGCTAGTTTGGTTTGATTAGAAGATTATTTTTTGGCAAGAGAGAGAAAATATATTATTTTTTAAGTTTAATAAAAAATAAAATTGTTTTTAATACTAGAAGATACGTAAGATATAAAATAAAGTTAATTTTAAGATTAAAATTTGTATTAAAAATAAAATAAAATTAATTTTTAATGTTTAAATTTGTGCTGGGTGTGAAATAAAACTATAAAAATTTGTGATAAATTTAAAATATTATTTTGATTTTTTGAGCCATGAACCCAACAAGGCCTTAAAATGTGACTGCCAAATCCATTCAGCAGATGCATCACATATACCAAATTTAAGATAACATGAAAGCTAAAATGATAGTCTACAAAGTAACATCTTCACAAGACTTTTTATTTGAATAGAAATCCATCTCGCAAAACCTGGTTTTACTCATGGAATTAATAAATAAATTCGTCCAATTGCAGTACCAATGCATAATTTAGTTACTATGCTACAAGTCAAGCCGTAGATATGTAATTACATAACAAAGCACCCAAAAAGGATTAAAAAACATTCTTTCATAAAAAAGGGGATTAAAAAACACAGCTCTTGACAAATATGAAAGCTACTAAGAAAATTTGTTCCGAACAGCTTTGGCTTATCTATCCATGTTACGTCAGTGCTTCCTAATTCTTACTAATGTGAACATAAATTTAATTTAAAATTGATCTGCACAACAAGTTATAAATATGTAAAGCTGGTCCAGCTTAAAATCAGTAACGTAGGAGTTCCTCATGATTTCCCTGTTGAAATAATGTGCAAAAGTATACTCGTCACTTTAGATCACTTTGGATCAAGTAGAACGGATATCCAAACATAGAGATATGATAGTATATCATACTTGTTGAAACTGCAGAGGATTTTCCTTAAGTAGACTTAGAGAGGATCTCTTCAGAAGGGATTTCTAGCATCGCACCAATATGTTCTTTCCCAGGCTTTACAACTGCAGAACATGTTCAAACAATTGTTTAGAGAATCAAATATGAATAAGATGCCCAAATTAAAAATAAATAAATAAAATATGAATAAGATGCAAACTTCTTTCATTATTTTTGAACTATCTCCGCCCAAAAATCACTTTACTAGAGTGAAATCCCCTATGTAATAATAGGAAAGATGATGCAGCGCGGGGATCGATTTTAAGTCGATCCTAACGCTACCAATAAAGGACACGTGCCTAGGTGATAATGCCATTACGACTATAATTATGATAATTAAATAAAAAAAGAGATAAAATGCAATTTATGCTGCTAATTTGAGGAGATTAAACTAAGTCAAAATAAATTATACTAATTAGCAACAACTGCACATCCACATAAACTTTTAATGGACTTTCTAAAGGAAATTAAAATATTCCAAGCAATTTCAGAGAAACAAAAGCAAATTAAAATAGGAAACTACCAAATTAACAAAGATAAACCACCAAACATTAAACTCATTTCCTTAAGTCCGGGGAACAAGGAATTTCCAATCCGTCAAATTAATCCCATAAATTTTCGAAATACAAGAATAGATTCAAATGAAATTCAGCAATTCCATAAGTATCTACAAAGGAATATCAATCAATTCCATGAACTACCGCAGGCTGTGACTAGTGAGGTTAGAATTAGCCAATTGCAAAGCAAGTTATAGCTTCAGGATAAACACAGCAAGAAAACTTTGGAGGAAACAGAGAATGCAATAATGGCAGAACTTGGAAATTAACACAGAACAAGATCCAAAGCAAAATGGAAATAGAGTAAATTAAACCCAAGGCAAATGGAACATAAACTGAACCCAAAACCAGAATAGAAAAAAAAACCAAGGAAACCTGCAGCCCCTCTGCGTTCCCGGTCCGAATCGACGCCACCTGCGCAGACTCGCTCGAAGATCAAAAAACCAGGGAAACCTGCAGCCCCTCTGCGTTCCCGGTCCGAATCGACGCCATCTGCGCAGATTCACAGCGAAAAGAGTAAACTCTCCACTCGAAATCAGGTAGAAATCATCAACTGCCTCATCCTTTCCGAGTCCCTGTTTTATAGAAGGAGAAGAAGAAGCGGCAGTTGCTGGCCAACGCTTAGATGCGCCGAGAAGCTCGCGAAATCCGTTGGACGTGGCTGACTGAGCGCGACTGGGCGAAACCCAACCTCCGCTGGCCTGGTGCGACGCATCATTGACGGAGATCTTGGAAGCTGGTGACTCGGACGCGGCTGGGTGAGGCCGGATCGGCCGAGGGAAGCTCGGCACGTCGTGGCGAAACCGGCGAAGCAGGCACGGCGCCAACGCGAACCAGAGCGGCGTCTTCGCGAACCGAAGCGGCGTCATCGCGCTTTGCAGAGACAGAAGGCCGATCCAACCTAGCTTTATTAAGTGGAAATTGCATCCAAGTCCTCCCTTTTTAGCTGTACCATGAATAAGTCTCCAAATTGCCCAATTTGAATCAAATTGGTTCAAGATTAACTATTCTTGAACCCAATTTGATCCAACACATACATGAGACTCAAACCGACCCACTATATATACATGACATCAAAGTGGGCATTCCCACCGAAATAAACATAATGTTTGACTCAAACTCGAATAAAATGCAGAAATAAAGATAACTATGTACAGGGTAATAAATTGTTATAATCTACGCTCGAGGTCGTAGATTATAACGAAGTCATCGGTGCTGGTGACTTCGTTATAATCTACGCTCGAGGTCGTAGATTATAACGAAGTCATCGGTGCTGGTGATCTGGCGCTGCATCAAAAGAGGAATACAATAGGCTTGGGGCTTAACATGATCCAGCAAAGATAAACTTAGGAAAAAAATACAATCTATTATGGCGCTTAAAGCTAAATCTAATGGTAAGCAAGAATCATTAAGAGCAATACAAGCTTACTGACATACGTACATAACTCCAAATGAGATCATAATCCTATATCATACATTGTATCTCTGATCAAAGGAGTGAATCTATTGGGTGTTTGGTAACATGGTTAAGTTCAAATTGGTTATGGTTAATGTAAAAAAACTATCCTTTTGGTAATTTTCTTTTGGGAAACAAAATTGAAATTTGAATAAATTTGAATCTTTTGGTTTTTTTTTATAAAGTTACCACAAATTTAAACAAGATAGAATTCCTGTCCTACAATCACTAGCATAGTAGAAGTTAAAACCACCTATCCACCTACACAAAATTAGCAATGAAGAAATTGAGATAGAGGAACAAATGCTAAAAATGCCAGAAAACTGATATGCATCATAGCTTTGTGAATATGTTCTTGAAATAAAAGTAAAAAACCATGCATAACCTGCAGCAACATAAAGCAAAAAAGATTACTATTACCATAAAAATAAAAATATCTCTTTCTTTATTTGGATATCAATCATATATTTATCAAATAAGCAGTTTCAAGTTAGGATGATATTACAACAATGCTGATAGTCAACCACTACATCACGAGCTCAAGTCAGTACCCTTAATTACTTCTGAAAACTACATTTGTACTTTCCCCTATTCTAAGCAACACTTGCTTGAATGATGATTGATGGCTCTTTTTTGATATGGTGTCATCCAAGATTTAAATGGACTTATAATAAACGAGAATCAGAGCACTAAAACTATCTAAGGTATCAACAAGGTCAGAAATATATAAGATGCACTTGTCAATATCATTAACACTAGCAAAAATTGCAAGCCTCAAAACTACGTTTAAATTAAGTCTATGAAGCTTTTTACGACACATACGAAAACAAGTAGTGTGATGAACTAGGGCCAAAGAGGGCGAAGAGCAATCGTCGAATGCCGAGTGATGTCCCAAAAGAAAGGAATTACTTGAGCAAAATGCGGCTCCTGCGGGCTTCTAGGCCAGATGATAAGTGGTGAGGCACAAAATTGAATTATAACACATCGAAAAAGGGAGGAGAGTTCCCAAGTTGTATAAGTAAATAGCATGATCTCAAAAAGAGATGTTTTTTTAGAAAAAAAATTGTAAGGCTTATGATGGAAAAATTGATAGTTAAGCATGCTTGAGTTGAAGTAGTACTGGGATAGATGACCCTCCTGGAAAGTACTCAAATTATGCAATTTCCTAAAGCCAAATAAGATAACACCTCTACATTTAAGATGTAGGTTACAATATAGCATTAGTGTCGAACTCCCATAGTACGATGAGGTTCAAGGAAGAACAAAGCTGAAGCCAGTGGGACTGTGATGACCTGTGGCTGAGGAGGGCAATGAGTAGTTGCCAGGTGATGTCTCAAGAGAAGCTGCTGGGTGATGTCCCAAAAGAAGAAAATCACTAGAGAAAAGTGTGGCTTTTGGCAAACTTTTAAGTCAGATAATAAATGATAGAGGGGCACAACCATCAATCGTACACATCAGAACGAGAGAAAAGTTCTAGACCTGTATAAGTAAATAGTGTGATCTCAAATAGTAGAGACACCTTTTGGGCAAAAATATAAGGCTAATGATGAAAAACTCCGTAGTTAAGTGTACTTGAGCTGGAATAATATTGGGGATGGGTGACTCTCATGGAAAGTACACAAGTCACGCAATTTCCTAAAATTAAAGTATAAAGTAAACAATACCTTTACATTTGAGAAACAAAATGTTTCAAGTAGTCCTTACCATAAGCTAGGAAAAAAATTATAACACCAATTTCCCAGGACCAGGACAAAACCTACATTATATTACAAGCTATTCTGATACCTTAAATTTCGAACAGTATCAGATAGCTACACGAAAAAAAAACAGTATCAGATAGTTGTACTGTGAACATTTATTTTTGAAGTGTGATCCAGTAATAAATCTGATAACTATATGTTCAACTCATATGAACAACGAGTAAAATTCCTGTAGCAAGGACAACTATAAACAATTAGATCTCTGACTACCAACTAACCTAAAAGCTTAAAATTGTAAGTTATGATTTAAGAGTAATTTTATATTTTAACGCATCACCTCACATGCAGGCTTATTTGCTTTGAACCGTGGAGTTTAGCATAGGTCAATATTTTTTTAAACCCTATGCTAAAGATAATTGGGAATTACCAAGATTCGAACTTAAGACTTTTGGCTCTGTAGTTACCAATTGACCTAAAAGCTTAAGCTTATAGGTTATAGTCCGTGAATAATTTTATATTTTAATATAAAATAATAACAACAAAAAGATCAACGAACTAACAAATAAATGTCAAACTTCCTTTATTGACAAAATAATTGCCCTTTGATCACTTAAACGAGGTTACTCATAATCACACATTCTATCAGGTTCCTTGAGCTAAGAGTAGTAAGGTGAACCAGCAAACCTAATCTGAAGTACACGATTTAAGCTACGACTACGTTAAAATGACGCAAACGCGCCTATAATGTAAATTCTAGAACGAATGCCAAGAACTGGAAATACAATCATCTTGCAGGAATCCAAAAATAACCTCGGACGGTTACCTATCCTAAAAAACAAGCAATACAAGGAAATAAGGCGGATGTCCCGGCCAAAAGATGCTTTACCGAATCCACCGCTAGAGTTGCGCTTGGCCTGGACGATCATGTTACTGATGAAGTGAGAAGCATCGCGAGCCTCTTCGACAAGCCTTTTCACATCGACGTCCGAGGAGACGGCGCGGTTCTCCTCGAATCGCCGTCTTATCTCGACCGCGGATTCTCTGAGTATCACTGTATCGCCGGCGAACGTCTTCCTCGTGGCCCTGAGCAGCGATCTATAAACTGCCAACACCTCCGCCGCCATTCGCCGCTCGCCGCGTTCCGTCTCTTCGACTGGAAGACCGATTTCTCAGAGCTCCGGGGGCTTGGGCCGTGTCAAATTAGAACGAAATCGAGCCCGACCAGAAAGTTTGGTGTAACATACGATTAATTCGAGAGGTTTGGGGATTAGAGAGCAAAAAAACAAAAAAAAAATTGCTATATTAATATTACTAGTTATATTGCACGTATATAAATTTTTTATTTTTATTATATTTTATTAAATAATAATTTTTTTTTAATTTTAAATATATAAATTATTTTTTATAATTTTTTTATCATATTTTTTTTATTTTTTTCTCATTTTATATAAACAAAAATCGAATAATCTAATTTTTCTTACTAAAACTTTAAATAGTCTATAATCTATATGCCTAATCATTTAAGCCGACTTTCTCTAAGTTTATTTTGAATCGTGATATCGAGATGTCATTTTTTAAATAATAACTTTATAATCTATAAAAAAATTATTAATAAGATTAAATTAAATACGATTAAGTTATTTTATTAAGATGCATTGATTTTTTTTAATAAAAAATTATTGAATTTGAAACATAAAAGAAAATTGATATTGTACAAAAATAATATGAAATGTCAGAAATTAAAATTTAATTTACATATTAAATTTTGGTGGAATAAAATCATAGTTTCTTATTAAAAAATATTATTTGATTTGGATAACTGTGATGAAAAACTTTCTTGACAAATTTTATGTAGCTAACAAACAGCCAAATTATATAAAAATCCAAAATTTGCAGCACGTTTCTTACATTTTACATTTTTTGAGGATTTCCTTATATGCAACTATAAAAGTTAAATAAAAGATATTTTATACATTTTATCAAAAAAAAAATAATTACCTACATGCCACACAATTTAGCTGATTTATCCTAAAATCAATTCACATCGCGGATGTCTTCTTCCTTTGTCGTCACCTAAACATTAAGGTTTTAGGATTTTCACTCAAAATATATTTAAATATCCTTAAAATAATATGATGAACGGCTCAAATTTTTTGTAATTTAATTATATTTAGGTTATTAAAAAATTATGATTACTTACTCATTATAATAGAAATAAATTAAAATATGTGTATATAAGATTTTAAAATATTTTGAGTGTGCTAGCGTAATTAACTAAGAATGGATGAGTAAAGCATAAATAAAACTAAATGGTGTGACATGTAGGTAATTATCCCAAAAAAAAAAATTTATAATTTCAAGCTCAAACTGTGTACCATTTTTTCAAAAAAAAAAAAAATGTGTACCATTTTCCTTATATTTTTACTTATTTTTCAATTAAAACGTAATAGTTGCTCGTTTATTATGTTTTATATCATTGTTTGAACATGTGACGAGTTTATTAACCAAGCAGTGAAAAATGGTACAAAGAATATAAAACTATCTCCCTCTAAAATACGTTTTTAATTAAAAAAAAAGCAAAAATAAATTTTTTAAATTAAAAAAATAAGATCATAACACAAAGGACTAAGACATTAAATTTTTAGATATTAATATTTAAACATAAAAAAGGTAAATACATCTCAAATCCACTGTATTTTCTTTAACGGCCTAAATATACAACAAAATAATTATCCAGTATGATCAATACATTCACAACAGAAAAAAAAATATTTTTTATTAAAAAAAAATATTGTTTATAAAATAATAACCACAAATCAAGCCTTTATTCCGCTAAGTCGGCTACATGAATATTTTATTTTTATTATAGTCTATTAAATAATAAATTTTCATTTAATTTTAAATACATAAGATCACTTTTTTATAATTTTTAATTATATCTTTTTTAATAATTTAACTTTTTTTATTAACTTATAATTGATATGTTCATTTAAATTCTTTATAAAAGAAATTATATAAATTCAAGAGAAGTTAAATTTTTCAATCATCAAAACACAAACAAAATTCAGTGTATATAAAATGCTAAAACATGATTTAGGAATTTAATCACCAACATTTTGATGATTTTTTTATAATTAAGTACATTTAATTAGCTAGTTAACAAAATAATTTTTATTATAAAAATTTAACAAAGGGCATATTTTAGACGGTGTTAGCCCCACACTATTTAGGTAGAAGTCGTACAAACTTCTAGAAATAAAAGTCACGTGAAATCTAAGAGACTTTTATTATAATTGCCAGTAGCATGGATTGCTCGTACAATCGGCGACTTCTGCCTTGAAAATTCTATGATTTCACTCCCCTCCCCGAGTTCTTCCCACTTGATAGTTTTCTGATTTGAAGATGGGCAGTCTATTGAGAGCTTTAGCAATTCAAAGACATTCTGAGATAAGTTAATTTTTGTTTAAATTTTTACTAATTTTTTTTTTTATTTTTTTTTTAAAAATTAATTAATTTTATCACATTTTTTGATTAATTTTTTTATAATTTCTTTATTGCATTTTCTGTTGATATATTTCATTAATTTTTTTAACTATGCATTATTTAATATAAAACCAACCAATGACACATTCATCTGTTCATATGATTATTTATTTTAGTAGCAACATAATTTTATAGATAATAACTCTCCGGATTATGTGGGTAAAGCTAAAGTTTTGAAATTTAATATTATTGATTGCTTATCTAATCTAAAAATCAAAATGTCATGTGATGCGTATTGATTTAAATAATTACGATATCAAAATAATATGCAAATATTCAGAAAAAGCAAGATATATGACATAATATATCGAAAATAACGATGAATGTGAGCTTATATTAGAGCATATGTCACAGACGTCATCGACATTATAGATCGAAGTGGTGCTATTATTGATCATTCTACTCAAATAGATGAACAATTTCACTACGGGCATAGGGACAACACTGTTATTTCAGTGATTCAAGAGTTATTAAACTTAAATTTTTAAACGACTCCCTATAAACTCTCATCATACTCTAATACATTGTAAGCTTTACTGATCTACTTACATTAGTGAAAGATCTCGGACAATTCCTTGGACTCCCTCTTGGTTCAGCAGTCTCAGCACAGTTTTATAGACAGTTATCGCACGCAGTTGGACCCACTCGAACTACTGTCACTAGGTGCTTGCATCTCTTATAGATATGGGCATAGGTAGGCCTGTCAATGGGTCGAATCATGACCCGATCCAATCCGAATTCCAATCTAATTATCCTATTAAACGAAACAAATTTTTGACCTGAAGTATTAATCTGAAATCAGATCCGGTCCGTTTATATATTGAGTGGGTCGAATCCGAGTCAGCACTGATTCGATCTTGTAAAAACCCGATTCAGTATTCTTTAAATAATATTATATATTTTTATTCATTCTTGTAATAATAAATATAAAAATAGAATATAAAAGATTAAATTTTATTTAAATTTAATGATATAAAATTTTATTAAACAATTATATATTATTAACTTATACTATATTTAAATTACTTTTGATTGATTTTATTAAAATTCTGATTTTATAATTCTTTATTTATAATATTATTTTAAAAATTAAATATTTTATTTCTTTTATAACATTTTTACATATATTATTACTCATATTTTATATATATAATTTTTGTGATGATGTAAAATAGTATATGAATGCTTTAAATTAAGTTTATTAAAATTAATTTTCTCAGTAGAAATAAATAATGTGAAATGCATATTATTTACTTATTTTTACCTTTCATATTTTTAATTTATATTTAAGATTAATTATTTGATAACATATAAATCAATTAATTTGTCATTACTATAAATATAAATTCAAAACAAACAAAAAGTTCTCATATTTTTAAAGAAAATCAATGGCTTAAATAAATAAATCATAATTAATATAAGCTTCAGATTAACCCGAAATCCGATCCAGTAACCTGATCCGTCACAGGTCATGGATCGGATCCAAGTCGACGCCAATCCGATCCGATCCGGATGTCTTCCAAGTCGGATTCGGGTTGAAGCTAACCCGATCGAGTTCGACCAGTTGACAAGCCTAGGCATAGGAGATTCCAAACAACTGCAGCATGATCAGCTAGTAGGCATGTCACTCGGTAATAAGTAAATTCTATAGCATGTTATCTTTATAGTACTATGATATCATAGTAACTATTTATTTTTCTTTAATGTTTACAATTTGGTGGACAGGCTTCATATCATACATTCTCATTTTATTGCAATGAGATCGATATACTACTTTAGAGCCAAATGATCTGGATACCGTTGATCACTGGATGTACTATCTACTTGGCGCGAGTACCACTCATAGCTTGGGTGATTATTGACTGGTATCATCTATTCCGAGTGATGCGCCAATTCGAACATCAGCAAAATTTTCCAGTAGAGGTAATGGAGCCAGAATTCTAAAGGAGAGATGTTCACGGCTTTGCTTTCACTTGATTGGTATCACGAGCATGGTTTATATAAGTACATAGAAAACGCGTATAGATTTTATTGAGCAGCCGGTAACAGTCAGTGACGACAATGCCGAGGCATTGAGAAAACATCTTTGTTCGACTCGAGATATTCATCTCATACATTTTTAATTGCTTCAACAAAACTCTCCAACACCAGGTCAAGCAGCAAAGACTTGCTCTAATAAAGTTATATCAAGTACCTACAAGTTTTGTTCCAGGTCGCAACAAAAGTTGTGCTATCAAATATAACATTCTCAAAAATGTGTCAGCAAATATAATGTTCTAAGCATTGAATCAATACTACTCAGCTAAGATTCAGGTGGGAGCAATTACACTTATCTGAGAGGTGCCAGAATTCTCCAATCATTCTTCTTCCGCCTGCATCTATGGTGAGCTTTCTGCTCTGAAAAGTTGCTCTCGCAGACAATCTCCATTCTCTTGGTTTCTGCAAGAGAAATAAACCACATCAGTACAAATTTTACCAGACCAAAATGCCATTGAAACTAGAAGCTTGCCGGATGATTCTGATAAAATATGCAAGCAGTCGTGTCTTGTGGAGCAAATATGAGCTTTTTAGGCCCTATTTGGCGCGAGGACCAAATCAGAACCAAAATAATATTAATTTTAAAAATAATAATAATAATAATAATAATAATAATAAATAAATTTTTTAATCATTCTACACAAAATTTAATATAAAAAAAATATTATTTTACTTCACATACTCAATAATTTTCAATAAAAATTATACTTTATTTCACATCCTAAAAAATATGCGAATCGAGTATTTTGATCTAGGACGTAAAATAAAGTTAATTTTTTTATTAAAAATTATTGAGTATGTGAAGTAAAATAGTATTTTTTTATATTAGAATTTGTATAAAATGATTAAAAAATTTATTTATTATTATTATTATTATTGTTGTTTAAATTAATATCATTTTGGTTCTGATTTAATCCTCACGCCAAACAGGGCCTTAGTTAACTTTACTAGTTTTATTGATAGAATGAAAATATGTTAATAGAACAAACAATTCGATAACTTGGAATTCAGATATATCGATATTATATATGAATTAATGTAATCTTATTAAAGTGTCACATCCTTGAGTTGGGTTAATGTCCGTCATGCTTATCGTATTTCAAATTAGAAGCTTCACAGGGACAGAGAGCCATAGTCTTCTATGATAGATGTTAACGCAAACAAGAAACAAAATACGAGACATGAATGGTAAGTAATGGACTAATGAGCTGTATTAGAATTTGGGACGTGCATGTAATTTTTCCAACAAAATATGATGGTTGTTTCAATCATTCTCATTGAGCTCCAAGACAATATAACAAGGTATTTCAGAGTAAGAATGAATCAAAGCATCATCAAAGACAACAGTCTGTTCCACAAGATAGAGATCCGCAAGAAACATGTTAAAAGGAGGTAAGAAGCACTTCACTAAGCCAATTAATAAGCTTAACATGATTACAATGTTGACTAGCAACCAAACTGTGTTCCCATTTCAAACACAGAATGCTAGCAGAATAAAGAACTATCAGTCTAACACGATAACAATCTTTTAGAAATGTATCAAAAGGCAACGGGAAGTTCTGTAAATACCACAAGGTGTACATGTCACATTATACACAAGGTTTAAGATTAAACTAATAATATTTTAAATTCTACATGTATTCTAATATTAAAATAAATTTTATTTCACATTCTACGCCAATTTCAAAATAAAAAATAAATTTTATTTTATATCCTGCACGTATCTCAAAATACTCTTAAGATTTTGTAATACATGCTCCATTCTTAGTTGTTATTCCAAGGGGATTTGGTGATCAGTTTTTGATTCTACTGAGCTACCAAACAATTTGATAAGCATCTGGCGTTGTCCTGACACAGCATTAATCAACCCTTTTGGTTGAACCATATCAATTTGGTGACTTTCGTTGACCAGTACTTAACATTTATATGTGAATTGTCTTTCTAACTTTCAGATTTCCATTTGCTGATTCAACACACCCTCAAAACTTAGTTTTGTTCAGCAACAACAACAACAAATCCTTAATCCCATCAATTTGGGAGTCCAATGGATTTTTCTTCTCAATCCAGCACTACATAAAGCAATTATTAGTTTGGTTGGATACAACAATAACAACTAAACCTTTATCCCACTAGGCTTGACTACATGAATCCTTTATTTCCATTGCACTCTATCAAATAACTGCTCCTCATTAGCAAAAATTAGTTTAGTTGGATAAAACTGCAAAAAATCCATGAATATCTAAACTCTTGTACTGCAACAAATACATCAAACATAAGAATAAATGTTCTACGCAAATTGCAACCTAATTGTCATTGCAATCCAACAACATAACAAACCAACCATTAAGAATTTTACACTGAGAAATAAAAGACTACAAAATAAACTAAGGGTTTAATGCATCATAAAATGCCTATGATTAATAATCCTATCTTTTTTCAGCCATTGGTAACCAAGTCTGTATTAGAACTTTGCTTTTTTCGTTGCACAAATTCTTTTCATAGAAAACTAAGATATGGATACTCAAGCACCACTTCACAAAGGCACGAGTTACACTAGAGCAAAAGTCTCAAAATCATTTGCTCCATGCTTTCTGGCACTGAAAATTCCTTGTGAAAGCAAAACTAGGGTTCTGGTGATTCATTGAGGACAATGGTCATCAAATATAGGAAAATGAGTGGTTTGACGATCAAATATAGGAAGACCTCTAGTGAGCCCTCGAAGGGTCGAGTGACTAAGGCTGGCATTGACGGAGGAGGGACTTCTATCAGCAATAAAGCAGAGGTGAGTATGACCCACCACTCATTGCAGTTGACCACCTTTCTACATCAAAGGCTATTGAAACAAAGCAACCAATTACTAGAGGAAACGATGAGCCCCATAGCTAAATCAGGGCTAGATGCTGAAATGGTGAAGACAATGGTGACTGATCCAATGCCATCTCAGGTAGTGCCCTTTTCTCAAATATTTTCTCCAAAAAGTTTGTAACCATTAGTGATAGAGATACTAAACAAATTGAAGACAATGGAGGAGTCAGAAACCCTTACAACAAAACAATCAGAGAAAGTTCCAAAGGCCAAATAAATTAAAGACTAAACAAAATCTAACACAGGATGTCACTGAAGTTGATAAGATCATTTAACTAGAATCTGCCCCAAGTCACTGTGAATACTCTCCAGCAAAAAACAGGTTTTAAGGAGGTTATAACTCTGGTGACCATAGCAGGAGCGGTTGCTGATGAAGGCCCCCTAAAACCAAGGACTATATTGATGAAACGAACAAGCTGCTGGTTCCAGGGAATGTCATCAATGTCAATACCTGCCAACACTATGATATTACAGCGAATACTAACAACCTAGTAAAGACAAAGCTCAGAAGAGCAGCAGATCACTCTCATGATCTTGACCAAAACTTAGGGGCAGTGATAAGGAAAACCACGAAAATGGTGACTCAGGCTAAGATGTTAGTCTCCTCATCTCAAGCCACGTCAACTGCCTCACCCTGGGTCAGACTATCATTCATTATGAGCACTTTGACCAGTGGGAAGAAAACCTTGGAGACAAAATTATGAAGTGAAGAAATGTTTGAGTGAGGATACATCTAGGGGATCCCAGAAAGTCCGCCAAAGTGGATTGAGGAGCTCGAGAGTGAACTTGCATCTATCAAGTTCAAGTACACTTTGTTTGAGTTAGAAGCAAAGCAAGATGGTAATGCGAAGCAGTCCATGAGAAAAGAACGATGAGCATAGTTTTTTTTTAAGTATGAGGAAAAGCTTACAAATCTGGACTTCAAAATTATTGAGACGTCAATAAAGCATGATAAATCTGCTGAAGAATTGACTAACAGTAAGCTTCAAGCTCAAAAAGGACCACAATGAGGCACTGAGACAGGGATGCTCTGAACAATGAGGGAGAGAGTTTGAAATATTTCACTGATGCTAGCCACCTCTGGGGTCAATAACATTTAAGTGACACCATGGAAGCCATAGATAGCGTTTTCAAATAGTAAAGGCGTTAGACATTGAGAGGTCCATAGAAAACCAGGCTACTTATGACTTCTACATTCAAACCATATTTAAAGCCACAATCCTTTCTCATACAGATCTCTTGTTATCGGAGTTTAAGTGCTTGGCCAGGTCTAAGGGGATAAAGAGGTTTTTGACTGATAGGTATGCCACGAAGGAAGCCCTTCAAGCTTCGAGAGCTCAAAAGAAAAGTCCAAACACCTGACATCTCGATCTTTGATCTTCAAGCTAGGAGCGTGGTGTCAGCCCTTAAGGAGAGTTAATACTATGAAATAAGATTTTCAAATATTCATGCACCTTTTGATCATTTCGCCAATATTTCTACCATTTTATTTCATAAAGTTATATTGTAATATCAAGCCGACGGTCACAGCATTATAACTTCAAAGTACTAGGGAGAGGGAAATTTTGTTTTCGAAAGTTGATTCTTAATCTCCATTCCAATACCCTATGAAACATCAAGTGCATAAGCTGAGGTTGAGGTAGAGAATATTAATTTAAACAAAGTTCTACCTGACGCTTCAAGTGTAGTGTAGTAAAATTTTAAAAGTAAGCATCATTAACAAATTTATTGAGTGAAAACTTATTAGTATGTCTGCGGTCAAACTCCAATTTGGAGTCTGGCTATAAACAAGTGACTCTATCAATTAAAAGAAATTTCGGGTACTGAAGTCACACATCCGTGTCTAACCACAAATAGAAAACTTTAGCCCTGGAATTTTGCTTTAAATGGAGTCATCCACTCATTTGTTAAATCTTAATCATTAACTTGTATCTAATCCAAAATTTGACTTTAAAGATTTTTAAAAAGTTAATAAACTATTAATTTAATATGTGCTATAATAAAATTTTACCAATTTAATTTTAAATTTAAATATAAAATATATTAATTCACCCTTATATATGAAGTTTTTCATACCATAGTCTAAATGCATTACAATTAAATACAATTAGGATTAGCAAAGATAAATATTGTAATTTCATAACTACAGCACTAAAGTTAAATCTAATAGAAAGAATATAATTTATTTATTAAAAAAATTTAGGTTTGAAGTTGACTATTTGTGGCCAGACTCAAACTTGGAGTCTCTCAACGAATGGGCGACTCCAATTCCTACTTTTTAATTAATGGCATAGCCTGTTCGTGGTCAGACCCTAAGTTAGAGTCTGGCCACGAACGGCAACTCCATTTATATCTCTTTTTGCTCATAATTAATTAATTATACTTATTTGATTAATTAGTTAATTAATAGTACTTTTTTTAAAAATTTTACAGCATAATACCACGATGGTGCTTCGAGCAATGCCTAAGCCAGATACTGCTCATGATTTAACATGTGTCCAACAAGGACTACCCTTGAAAGTCCTCAGTTCGAGATCGCGGACGCAGCACTCTAGGATTAAATAGGGGTCAATGGAGCAAACAAAACATTCCTTGAAAGTTAACAGAGCATTCCATATACACAACATTGCTTTCAATAGAGCTGAATTTGGAGGAAAAAACCCAATAACTGATCCAAGTAATTAGGGACTAAGGCTTTGCTCTTGTAGTGTTTATTGTTGTTTCGTGATAAGAATTCAAAAAACAAGTCACCTGCTAAGATTTTATATGTTGTTAGATTTTATATGTTGTTTCTCACATGAACTATTGTACCTTCTTGAATATCATATTCCAAGGAACAAAAAGTGAATATGGTGACTTTCTTATCCCTACTATTTTAAGGCCATAAGATGCCAAAATCTTTCAGGAATGAGCATTTTCTCCCAAAAGAATAAATATTCTCCACTGAAATTTCTGAAATTTAATAACTACAATGTACATAAAGCAGACATAAAGCCAAATAGCTAAATCAAAATGCACCATAACAGAATGCGGTTTCACTGATTAAAAATGTGATAAATAAAACAAAGCAAAGAAATAAAATTTTTAAAAAAAGGTTAGATCATTTAACACTCAAAGCAAATCTAGCGAAACTAGTCCCCAACACAGCTAAAGGGACAGAGCATAAAAAGATTGTGCTAACACGATGAAGTTTGCTAATTTAAGAGGACTGTCTTTTTGCATCAGTCAAGAAAAGCATAATCACCAATTAGAAAAACTGAAAAGTATGAGTTCAAACAACAATACCTCCTGATCCTCCGCACCAAAACAGCAGCTTTCCGTCTTCATCTTCCTCATCGAACTCATCTCCGTAACCAAACTCCGCATCACCTCTGTAACCAGGCTCGCTGCCATATCCCGACTCATTCCCCTGTGAATCAAGGGGACACGATCCAAAAGCCGACCCCTCCCTCTCCAATCCTCCATTTCCTCCTTCCCTAGCTTCTCTCCTCGAACCCCTCGCCTCGCTGACGTCCGAACCCCAGCTCCCGTCCCCGTTTACAAACAGCTCCCCACTAGAATCCGTTCCGCCAGTCGCCAGCGGAAAATCAGAGCACGTGGCGTACGACGCCGACACGGCCCCGCCTCCCCGCCGACGCGTGACACTCCGATCACTGCTCCGGCCGGACACCGACCGGGATCCCCGCCTCCTCCGTTTTCGCGCCGTTGCTAGCCACCGGAATCCACCCTCCTCCCGCGTCTTCGGAAGGAGCGGATCTTCGAGAAGGGAGAGCCGAGAGAGGTCTAGACAGTCGGCCGCGATGGAAGGGGCGGTCGATCGGTCGGAGCGGCAGGGTTTCTTCGAGTGGAACGAATGTGGCTTCGTCGATTCCCCGGGTAGGGTTTGGATCTGAAACGGCTTCCAGCAGTGGAGCTGGAGCGTGAAGGCCTCGAGGGCGTGGCGGGAATTAGCCGACCTTGGTGTCATCTCCTCGGCAAATTTAGCATTCTCTATCCCGATTTCTCCGGCGACAGAGAGGCAATAGCATAACTATGGTTAGGGTTTACCGTTTTACGCGGTTTTCGCAGAAGCTGCAGGTACTTTCCATGCACTGGAATAGACGAGAAGGAGGCAGAAAATGAGAGGTTTTTACTTTTGCGGAGGTTGGAGAGAAACCGAGGAAGAAGGGACGAGGTAGCCGGACCCTGGACTTCCACTACCGAAACTACCCCGAATTGCTGTGACAAATTACATAAAACTCTCAGCCCACTCTATTTTTTAAAATATTTTAAATTCTTTAAATAAAAAATATATGTTAATATTATAATCTAAAATAAAATAATATTAAAATTTATATGCCATATGATATAAATTTATGTTTATTACATAAATATATAAAAAAAAATTATTAGTTTGATGACATTTTATTAAACTCTTTAACCCCTAACATGAATTCCAGCACTTGAGGAACAAATCAATCGATGAATTCCCTACTCATCTATCGTCGTCGAAGCCATACTTCACGAGTTGAGAACGAACTTGGAGCCCTTTCTTTAAGCTCAAACTAGTGGCTAAATTAGCAGAGAAAATGCTACTAAATATGAATCATATATTTTACATCATTTAGGCCTCGTTTGGTTCGAGCTTTTTTTTTACACGAAAAAAAATTATTTTATTTTTTAAGTTAGATGGGAGAAAATTTTATTTTATTATTAGAATGCGTGTAAAATGTGAAATACTTTCAGTTCTAATATTCGTATTTGTATTAGATATAAAATAAAATTATTTTTTATAGTTGAACAAAAATCTTATTTCTAATCAAACGAAGCCTTAGAATTTGCAGTGAACTTTTATATCAAGACTTTGACTAATTTATAATTCTATATAAAAAAATTTCTTTTCTAAAAACAAATTGACGACCAATATAAAACTTATTTGAGTCAATTTTTGAGTTGATCGAGCCTAATTATAAGCTATATTTTTTCTACTTAATTATCCATTATTTATATTAAATTTATTAAAATATAATATTATAAATTCACTTTTAATTTCTATCGTTAGAACATCTTTTATCTGTTTGACATTTTAGATGGATTTCGAAGCTTCTCTTTTACAAATTAAAAATATCATAATTAATATAATTTTATCACAAAATATATACTGGATTCATTTGAATCTAAGATATGAAATAAGTAGATATTTTTATTAAAAATTATTGAGTTTGTGAAGTAAAATGATATTTTTTATATTAGAACTTGTATAAAATAATTAAAAAAGATTTATCTATTATTATTATTATTTTTTTAATTAGTATCATTTTAATTTTTATTTTAGTCCTCACGCCAAACAGAATACCATAATTAACTATAAAATATGAATTAGCATATTTCATTGCTATCATTTTTACTTCCGACAAGAGAATTAAGAATTTATTCGATAGAAGATAATAGTATTTTTCCTAGAGATGAACATTTTTTTCACCAATTTCCTACAACTTTTAATTTTAGTTAATGAAACACATCGACATGTCACTCTTGATAAAATTTAGAAGAGCGTTTGGGTCAATATTATATTGATGTTATGATTTGACGATATTTTCAAATAATTTTTTAAAGAATTATGAAATTTTTATTCAAAAATAATATCTAGATATTATGAAATTTAGATAATACGAGTGAAATGCCACAGTAATTAAATCCATGAACATAGAATAAATATAATATAGAAAAATCATAATTAAATCATAAAAATTGTAGAAAATTTGCTTCTATTCTAGCACGCGCATTAACACTGGTTAATATAAAACTGAAAGCGTAATAATACAACCATGAAATTATTTATTTATTTAAATTTAATCAATTATAATCAGCCTTGACCAGCGCCGCCGCCGGAATCTCCCGAAGCCGACCCATCTCCGCCGCCTGCTCCGCCTCCGTCGCCGCCACCGGCACTGCCATATCCCTCTCCCTGTCCCACAGCCCCTCCGGCGCTTCCTATTCCGCTGCCACCGCTGCCGCCGCCTCCACCGTGGCCGGCGCTCACATGCACGCCGCCACGGCCGACACTAACCCCAACTCCAGCCCCGCCGCCACTACCGGCATTCACTCTCCCGTTCCCGGCGCTCACTGCGCCCCCACCGCCGACTCCGGCTGCCACGTCGACGCCGTGCCTCCCGACGTCGATTCCGACGCCAACACCTGCTCCTCCGCCGGCACTGAAGCCTCCACCTTTCTTCGTTCCGACACCTCCGCCAACGCCTCCCCCTAGCCCGACGTTAACGTCCGGCCCGCTGCGGCTAACGCCGAGGCCGAACCCATGGCCTCCGCCCCTGCCGGCGTTTAGCGAGAGGGACTTGCTGTCGTTGAGAGCAGCTTGGCCGCCCGAGAGAAGTCGAGCGGCTTGAGCGTTGGATGTGGTGGCGGCCAAGAGGAGAGAGAAGATGATGACTGACGCCATGGAAGTATAACAATTGGCTAGGGCTCTATTTATAGATCAATAAACACAAATTTTTTTTTAAAAATTGAATAAAAAAATTCCAACGAATGGATTTTTTTTAATTTTTTCATTTTTTTTTATTTTTTGGGCCATACGGCAGCACTCACCCAGAGAATATATAATGCTATTGACATTAAGGGCCTCTTTCACCATAAAACTATTCCGGCCCAATGTCAAAATAATACTAAATTAAAAATAATAAATAAATAAATAAATTTTTATTTTATTTTACATAAATTTTAATATAAAATAAATTTTACTTTATTTCACATATTCAATCACGTTTTCAATAAAACTAGTAATTTTATTTTACATTCTCAATCAAAATATTTCATTCATTAATGATATAAAATAAATTTAATAATTTTATTAAAAATAATTAAATATTATAAATAATATAATTAAAATTTATTTATTTATTATTATTTTTTAATTGAGTATTATTTTGATTTTGAGTAGAATCAGAATGGTCTTGTTGCAAACATACCCTTAGATATTATTCAAAATTAGGTTTCACTTAATATGTCATCTTAATTTTTACGGAAAAATGTAATATTAGATATATTTTTTATCTTATCGAATTAAATAAATAATAATTTAAAAAATATAAATATCAAAATAACTTGTACAAACATGTAAATAACTTTGAACTAAATATCTCTTAATTTAACTCGGCATGGTATGAAGCACATCTTGCTATAGGGGCTTTTGATCAATGTTATTTACACACAAGAAGTCTTATTTATAAATTTACAGCATTTATAATTTTTATTTGTTTGATTTAAAATTATTATATCATAGTTTAAAATGTTAATAATTTTAGCAGATAATTACATAAAATAACAATATTACAATAACAATATTAATGAATCAATTCTCATTATATTCATTATGTTACAAGTTAGAAGAAAATTAGTATTTCTTTTCATGTTAGCATCTATGCACACTACATTATTATTCAATCTCATAATTAATTTTGTTTTCATTAATAATTTGTAATTTATATGGTGGACTTAGAGGAGCACACATTTAGTTGGACTATAAAGAAGATAATTTGATTAAAAATTTTTAATTTTTTTAAAATATATGTATGATATAAAATAAAATAAATTAGTTATATTAAAAATTATATTAAAAGTGAAATAAAATTAATTGATTTATTAAAAAATATTTTGGATGTAAAATAAAATAATTATTTAATATTAAATTTATATATAAAAAAAAAAATTTAAATTTTTTTTAAAATAAATTTAAAATTTTTGTTATGATTTTTTTAGCCTTCACTTTCATATCCATGAACTAAATAGACTATAAAATTTTCTAATATTCCGTTCTTATTGCTTTAATGGTGATTCTTTACTTTTAAAGAAAGAACAAAAGTCCTTTTAGTTCATAGTGATCTTTCTTTAGTATAAATTTTGAATTCATTTTCTCATTATACACATCAAAAGTTCGATTCTAATTAGTTGCGTAATATATTCGGCCAACTCGAATATTTAGTTGGTCAATAAGGACCTACCATGTCGACACTGGATGAGGCCCACCATTGATGCGGTGCTCCATCATTAGTCAGATATAATAAAAATTTTATCATAAACACATCTACAAACGTAAAAAAAATTTATTAACTAAATAAGTATTTATTTTTGCCTTCTTTCCTTCTAATAACTTTTTAAAATATATATATATATATATATGAGATTAGATTGACCTAGAAATACTTAACTACTACTTTAAAAAAACATTTAGTTCAATATTAGATAATATTATATCATACTATCTAAATATTATATTTTAAATTTTAATTTTATAATTTTTTAAAATATTATTTAAATATATTATTAAACTAAATTACAAAAAAATATTTTTAAATAGACATAAAATAATACGAACTAAATACTTAATATGAGAAGCATAAAAATAAAGAAAAATTTACATACAGAATACTGAATTCATCACAAATTACACATTTCACTATTTTTTAGTAAATATTACACATCACACTCTATTTATGGGTTTTATATTTCTATTGTAACAATAAAAATATAAAAAAAATATAATATATATAATATTTATTAAAAGATGGTGAAATATATAATTTGTGATGAATTCAGTGTTCTATATGTAAATCCCCCAAAAATTAAACGAGGTAACCGAACCAAAGATAGTGTTTCCTGCATGCCTTTTCATCTGGATACAAAGATATCAATATTGATAGAAGAATATATATTAAAAAAAAATAATAGAAGAATATATGCTGGAACTTTCGCGAAAGAAGAATGTTGAAACTCAACAGACCTTTTCCATTAAGTAGTTCACATGCATGAAGGCTGAAGCCTGCATTCTCAGGTCACCATTTGCATTAATAATTGAGATAGCAGTTGTTTTTGTCAAGAATTGGAATCAGCACAAAAAGGAAAAGAATATTTAAAATGAAAAACAATATTTAAAATGAAAAACGATGATGGATTGCTTTATCTTTGGATACGCTCTTCAAGCAATCGAACCTGCTTGGATTATAACTAGACAAATAGAGGCAAAACGAAGGGCAATAACACGATAAGCATGTCGTGGTGGAACGATATGTGCATGTATCTTTCCCGACAAATATGTAATAGTAAGACCTAAAGTTGGGGGAAAGGATCCCATAATCCGAGATGAATAGTTTATAAAATAAGTGGAGTATTAAAAACTGTAGCTAGAACAGTTATGAGAATCGTTGCATCCAAAATTGCCGATACAAAACTAAATTTATCAGCGGAGAAAGAAGAACAAGGGTTTTACGTGAAAAACTCGAAATGAGAAAAATCGCTTGCAGCAATATTAGTTTGCCCAACGGCTTCAGAGAATTATTAGAGAACTTCTACATTATATCAAGTCATTAATCTTAATTACAATCAAGTTTTAGGATTCAGAAATTAGCTTCCCAACATGATGTACTGATGCTAGCCAGATTAAAAATGACAGCAACGATCTACTGCATCATTTTCTCGTTACATCAGTTTCACCCTTGAGATAGGAAAGACTTCACTCGTCACGAAGAACTTTTAGAGACAGCACCACTTTCGATTCACTGCACATCACATCAAATCCAAATATTGAAGTTAAAATGCTCAATGCATTGAAAGGGCGTCAGGTGATCGACCAAACGTAAATGAAGAGCTCTGTCATAAGGTCTTACTCAAAAGATTCTGTTCAACACAAGTGTATATTAATTTAAATATAATGCTAGATTGTATAGCAATATGAAAACACTTCGTTTGAAATGTAAAAAAAATTATGATTTTCTTTCTTTTTGCATTTCCCCTTCAGATTATTATTTATTATACTACACGCTTTAGCAACATTGAAACCATGTAGCTCATTCAGATCAGACTTCTACATTATTAGATTGTATAATTTTGCAATAATGTGCTCGGTAGATCATGTTATATCAATACTTGATCGAATTACATAATTTCATGCAAATTCATCTAGGAGGCGATTAGTTTAATGTTATCTTAGTGCTATGTTATGTTATCTAGAGAAGATGTACAATTGTTTTATTTAATGACATGTATAGATAACATTCTAAAAAATTATGAAATTATAAATAAAAAATAATATTTAGATATTAGAATATCTAAATTATATGACATAACATCAAGATAATAATGAGCTAAATGGCCCTCCTAAAATTTCAAGTGACAAATTTTGATCTTTCTAATAATTTTGACAAATTTATCACATGAGCCATACTCAAATTGCCCAATACCAAACCAAGTATGGCCCAAAGTTGCTCAAATTACAAATTTTTTCATTTTACAAACTTTTGCCACCTAAACGGATCAGGTTGACAGACTTCAACATGGCTTTCGATAAGATATATATAGATAATTATATATGCCACCTTAAAGTTGCCCTTACAATTCGTAGAACCCAAAAATAAATTACATTTTTAACCACAACCTATATGAAAAATTATAATTCATCCTAAAATTTACATCACTTATAGTAATACGGAACCTACATCTGTGTTTAAAATTCATTGATTTTGAGTTAAATGAAAATTATTGCATTCCTATACAAAATCACAGTGTTTCTTATTTAGGAAAATAATATTTGGTTACATACCCCTATACAAAACAGCCATTTTATACTACTATATACATACACATATACATGCGTACATACATATAGTTTTACATGCATACACACGTGTTTACATGTACAAATGTATGCAAATACATGTAAATACTTGTATATGTAGATAATCTACCCAACTATCTAGATAGCACTGGACTTTATTGCATCCACTAACCTGGTTACTATCAATTGAAAAGGTTTATTTTCCCTATGACATTACATATATATTTTTGTGCATGACTAAAGGGGCGTTTAGTTCAATGTTATTTTGTTGTTATGTCATGTAATCTAGATGTTATCTTTTGAGTGATAATTTCATAAATTTTTAAAAGATTATTTATACATATCATTAAACCAAACAACTGTTTTCTCTTAATAACATGACAAAATATTAAGATAATAATGAACCAAATGCTCCCTAAATTCAAGAATCATTTTCACAAAAAATTCAAGTGTATATCAAAGGTTAAAAAACAATCTAGAACAAAAGTTTTTTTTTAAGAAAATCACCTTGTTTAGCAGTATTCAGGTTAGCAACAACTGGCAATCAAACAGGAGCAAGTGCCAGCATCATTGGTTGCTGTATAGACTCTTGCGAAGGGCAGAGGCGTAATCCCCAAATTGAATATCAGTAGGTGGAACCATTTCGAACACATAACAGAATGGTGCAGAAACCTGCATGGGTTGTACAGTGCTGCAAGAATCAGAGTACCTACCAAAGCTCGACTCGTCGAACCGGAACGACTCAGTCAAAAAGAAGAAACTATTCCTGGCCAATTTCTCAACCTGAAATAGTTAACGCTTAAGTTGCATACCGAACAAGATATAAAAGAGCCATAATTTTGATAATATGGATGAAAAAAATATGAAACTTGTAGGTGAAAGGAAACCAATAAATTAAGCCAAGCCTATTTAGTATAGAGACCAACTTGATTATGTAATAAGAACTGTGGTCTTATTTCAAGATATATGATGAAAAACAAAATTAATTATCATACTGAAATGATACATGTGAAATAAAATAGATTTTTTTAAAATTTAAAGTTATATAAGATATGATAAAAAATAATTTATTACTATTATTATTTATAATGAAGGAATTATTTTGATCTCGCTAAAATAATGTAAGGACCAAACAAGCTATAGATCATATCAATCAAAATTACAAAACTCAAGATAGTACTTCGTGAAGGTAGTTTCTTCCTATCAGCATAAAATTCTCAACCATCTTTTTCTTAACAAAAACGACGAGTAAAAGGGAATATATTAGGCAATACGATGTTCCTATCATTGTGAAATCTAAGAAATACTAACCCCTGCATACTGTTACTGTTTTTGGAGTGATTTAAATATGTGACTTCTAGATCAGAAAGGCAACCTATTATCTAAAGTCAAGCCTTTACATTACAGAAAAATATTAAAGTCTAAGTAAATGGCAGGTAACAATATTTCGTTGCAAGCCCGAACATGTTTTGCTGAGAAAACAATAAACAAAAACAACAAATAGATAGAATCAGAAACCATGACAAGAGAAGTACCAAAAATATTATATGAAAAATACTTTGTCCGAAAAAGCATGTGAGAGAAGAGAGAATTTCACAAACTTCAAGGGGAATGGAGCGCAGAATCAAGTCAGAAGCTAATAACAAACCTGAACCCATTTATATAGAAGGGCGGCAAGAGCTTCAAGCTAAGTACTCAAATACTCCTGACATGCAAATGCCCTGAATATACCTTGAATATGTCGGCCACTCAAATCTTCATTAATACCTCACATCATCCTTACAACGTAGGCCAAACAACATCCCTGGAGAACATCCACAAGGTAGGTCACGATAGCTATCCCATAGAACATCCACAAGGTAGATCAAGATAGCTATTCCATAGAACCATCTTACAAGATAGGTACATGACCCATCTCGTAACATGGCTACGAGGGAGGTCTCCCGAGCACATAACCATCGACTCATCAATAAGTATTCAGCTTACAATCTCATTACAAGAGAAACAATCCACAATGTAGCGCAAGTTAAATCTTGACCTCTAATCTATTTGTACACCCAGCTTAAAATTACCTTGGTTAATTTTAACCAGGCATATCACAACAACAACAACCAAGCCTTAATCTTACTTGGTGGGGTCGGCTATATAAATCCTTTGTTTCCATTGCGCTCTATCAGTTACCAAATTCTTATCTAAATCTAAGTAACTAAGATCACTCCTTATAGTTTTTTGTCATGTCTTCTTTAATCTCTCTCTTCCTCTTTGTACATGAGCAAAATCCAATAACTCAAATTTTCTAACTGGAACAAACCAGACATGTCACATTACATAAAATTTAATATTAAAAATTAACTATATTTCACATCATACACATAATTTATAATAAAAAATTAACTTTATTTCTTATCTTACACACATGTCAAAATAATAACGAAATCACATCACATTCCTCACAAATCCAAATATAATACTAATTTTATTTTACATCATTCACAACTTTCAACAAAAAATCATTTAAGTTTAACTTTAATTTTATTAAAATTAACATTTATAAACAAACATGCCCTAAAGTATATACGTAAGATGGCCCTTAATGAGATTTTGAGGCACAGGATCCCTCAAAAACCTCCATCCCGAAATCTCTATTTGTCATGTGGAATTCAATCTCTACTCTCACGCATCCCCCAGGATCCCAACTGTACATGCCTATTGGAATAGGCTTGTCAACAACAACAACAACAACCAAGCCTTAATCCCACTAGGTGGGGTCGGCTACATGAATCCTTTGTTTCCATTGTGCCCTAACAGTTACCAAATTCTTATCTAAGTCTAAGTAACTAAGATCACTCCTTATAGTTTCTTACCATGTCTTCTTTGGTCTACCTCTTCCTTTTTGTACATAGGCAAAATCCAATAACTCAA
>JAEMOT010001701.1:9088-39754 GCA_019297695.1 Apostasia ramifera | reverse complement strand
CTTTTAGTCTTTAAAATCATATTAAACAATCTAGTGAGCCAAGAAACTCCTTCATCTCCTAAGCACTGCCAAACATCTATTGGGATGTTATCTGGTCCTACTGCTTTTTTATGCTTCATCTTCTTTAAAGCTTTTCAAACTTCAGCTTTACTAATACGTCGGATGTAAGAGTAATTTTTACTTTCTTTTAGGGTGCTGAATTCGGTAAGATCCATTGAATTTTCACATCATTGAAAAGCTGTTGAAAGTACCTCATCTATCTATATTTGATATCTTCTTCCATGAAAAGGTACTCTTTGATCTTCATCTTTAATACATTTTGCTTCAATTAAATCTTTAATTTTTCTATCTCTTGCCTTGGCAATCCTATATAATTGTCTTTCTCCTTCTTTAGTGTCTAGCTTCTTATATAAATCCTCTAGAGCCATATTCTTTGCATTGCCGACTGCTTTCTTAGATTCTCGTCGAGCCACTTTATATTTCTCACTTATCCTTATTTTTGTTTTTAAACCAATCTCTATAACAAATCTTCTTCTCCTTAATTTTTTCTTGTACATCATCTTTCCACCACCAAGTATCTTTATTATTTGGAATCATTCCTTTGGATTCTCCCAGCAGATCCTTCGCCACCTTACGGATACAGTTAGCAACTGTCAACCACATAAGATCAGTGTCTCTGTTAATGTTCCTTTGCCTAAGTTCTAGAACCTTCTTCTTAAATATACATTTGTTCTCATTCTTTAGATTCCACCATCGAGTCTGAGGATAGGATTTTGACTTATTATTTCTTCTCCAATACTTTATCTTGGAATCTAAAACCATTAATCGATGTTGGGTAGTCAAACATTCACTTGGAATGACTTTACAATCTTTACAATCCAAGCGATCTCGTTTCCTTATAAGAAAATAATCAATCTGAGTTCTTGTCATCATACTAATTTTACTAAATAGAACAACCAATAATTACTTCTCCAGTGAAGTGATATTTGATCATGATGTGCTTCCTGTTGTCAAACAAACTGCTCTCTATCACAAAATACTATGATCACCTGAACCCAATGAGCCCTCAAGACAAACCTCATAACCATACCATGTAGCCTCCTTCACTATCATATACTCTGCCTTAGTTCTGTATATTGCATTGAGGATATCCAGTAAATGCGCAAAGAACAAAAAAAGAAGAGAACCAATGAGAGATATAAAGATCTCCTGCATATCCTAAGCAAACATACCTACCTTCAATGGATTTAAGAGAGAAGAGGCACACGACAAGATGGTGGGGGCACGATGCCATTAGACCGTCGATCTATTTCAGGCAAGGTTTACACTCGGTGCCCGAGATCTCACCACATGACGTCGATCTGAATGGAGAATTGATATCAATAGATTTGGCAACATGCATAATTAGTGGCTGATCACTAGATTGAAAATCCCCATTTAAATCAATTTATTAATTTGAATGGGAATATTCTAAATTTTGGGCTGATTTCATTTATTTTCTTCTTTTTGTATACACTCGTATTTGGTATGATTGTAATCATTTTATTTCTGCATTTATTTCCGCATTTATTTTAGCATTTTGAATTTCAATTATAATAAACCTATATAAAGATATGAACTAGTATTATTTGATCTTATTCTTGTAATGAAATCATTTTGATTTTGAATATAGTGTGTTATATTCCGGTGAAGGGAATGGTTGGAGCCTTGGGTGAAAATCCCTAAATGCCTAAAAGAAATTTAAGGTATTCTCAAATCTTCTTGATTTCTTTCACAGTTCTCAAGCTCATATTAACTCTAGGCCCCTGCATGTCATTTCACCGCCCTTATTTTCCAAGCAGAGCCGCTCTGGCTCTGTCGCGGACGCCGACGCCGCACCACCCACACACCTTCGCACGAACAACTCGGCTCGACCTCGCCGCTGTCTGGCAAGCTCGCCAGCCACCGTGGGTCGCCTCCGCCACCTCGATCCACGCAAAAGATCCTTACCCCGCTCTGCTCTGCCGCATCACTGCGTCAGCTACGTTCACCCGCCTCCGCTTTCACCCCAGGCGGCCGCCGGCCACCGGCGGACGCCGGCGACCTCGTCGCCGCCGCTTTAGTCGCTCTGCTCCACCACCGGCATCATCCCTCAATTTATCGCCAACCCCACCACACACGCCGTACCGAGATTCGAGTTCCCACCGCTCGCCCACATCCGCCTTCACCTCCAGGCGGCAAACCAGTCACCGGCGTGCCGGTGACCTCGCTGTTGCCCCTCCAGACCGCCTGCACTCCGACAACCCGCTGCGCCATTAATCCCAGCTTGCCTCCACCAACACCCGACGGCACAACATTGTGTCCGTCCCCTACCACCACCTCACTCGCTCTTGGCTGTAGTCCTCTGCCGAACTTCACAGTACTATCGGCATTGCAGACGATCCGCAGGTTGCTGCAATTCAGCATTGAGGCCTGGATTCTCTTCTTGAAGGTAAACCCAAACATCAACTGAATATTTCAAAAATCCTATGAGATCTTGTGGTGGTATTTGTTATTGGGACTGCTTGATTTGCTCGCTTATGTGACTGGACTCATACTTATGTAAACAAATTACTGTTAGGTAAATGTTTATAATGAGAATCTCATTTGCTGCGTACCCTGGCTCTGATATGTTGAGATGAAATTACTTTAAATCATTTGGTAAATCGATTAGATATTATTGAACTTGTTTCTAAGTTCGAATCAAAAGCTTCTTAATTATTACTTAATTATCATCGACAATATTCTTGAATAATTTTATGTTCATATGCTGAAGTTATTATTGATCTCACTTTAGGGGTACATTTTGCATAGTGTTCCACATCATCTGGTATCGAAGCCAAGTTGGAATAGGGTATATTTAGGCATATTTAATAATGTCGGCATATGCCCACTAGATCTGATTTAGAATACACTAGATCTAGCTTCCCTATTCCCATGGATCCCAAATTAGAGGCTATGTTGACTATTCTCATGATTATGACCGATTGTTTGATAATATGAAAAATAAATTGGATGAGACGAGTGACCAAGTCGCCAGCCTTGAGATTGAGCGACGCACCCATACTTCAAAAATTGAGGTCGATCAGCCTAGGAGAGATACCACTGTTAGGAGGAGTGCTTACCAGCCTGCTGCCCCGTGATCCTGATGAGAACTACCTACGTAGTATTAAAGTGAAAGATCCTAGCTTCGATGAGACTCTAGATCCCAAGGCGTACTTACAATGGGAGGATGGTATGAACTACTATTTTCAGTGATATATTATAAGTGAGCAGAGAAAAGCCATGTTTGCTAAAATGAAGCTCACCTTGCAAGCTAGACTTTTCATTAGCAACGTTGAGAGTTTGCGTCAACGCCGCAGTTTAAAGCCAATTGAGTATTGGAATGAATTCAAAGCGATAATGAGGGAAAAGTACGTTCCCATCACTTATCGTGATCAACTCCTTGATCAATAACAGCGATTGACTTAAAGAACGCGCTCTGTGATTGAGTACATCGCTAAATTATTAAAATAAATGAAAAGATCTGCAAAATCCTTGTTGACAGCAAAAATTATATTAATGCAATTTCCACAAAGACTGTTTCTTATGTGGGGTTGACTACTGTTGATCACTCACATCCTTATCGGGTAGCATAGATTGATACTTCCTGCATCGAGGTTAAGCACTGATGTCGAGTTCCTATCTGCTTCAACTCTTATTAGGAGTATATTTGGTGTGACGTACTACGGATGGAGGTAGGCAGTGTGATTCTAGGTCAACCTTAGCTATATGACCTAGATGTTACCTTAGTTGGTCGTTCGAACTCTTGTGCTTTTAAGTACAAGAGTGATCGTATTGTGATCGGTCCATCGATCGCATTGCGGACGACAGTCGCACCAAAGAACCCAATAAAAAGAAAAAAACTCCATTTGATTAGAGCTAGCGAGGTCGAGAGAGAGATTGCATCAGGAGGGTGTGTTTGGGTCGTTGCTATTCATGAACTTCAAGAGGCCCCCACTGCCGAACACCCACTTGAGGTGATCTCACTGTTAAGTGAATTCGCTGATATCTTCCTGATGATCTGTCGGACAGTCTTCTTCCTATACGTGATATTCAGCATGATATAGACCTTATTCCGGGATCCACTCTCCCGAACTTGCCTCATTACCGCCTTGATCCTATTAAACATGCAAAATTAAAGAGGCAATTTGATGATCTGTTACGGAAAGAGTTCGTTAGAAAGAGTGTTAGCCCATGTGCCGTCCCAGCCCTTCTTACTCCTAGGGACAGTTCATGGCGAATGTGTGTGGATAGTCGCGTCATCAATAAGATTACTGTAAAGTACTGCTTTCCCACTCCCCGCCTAGATATCATGTTAGACATGATGGCTAAAGCCACTATCTTTTCGAAGATCGATTTAAAGAGTGGTTACCATCAGGTTTGGATTAGACCTGGGGACGAATGGAAGACAACCTTTAAAACAAAAGATGAGCTATATGAGTGGATGGTCATGCCCTTTGGGCTGTCCAATGCCCCTAGTACTTTTATGCGCTTGTGTTATGAAGTTGCTCCTTTCTATTTTTAATACACATAATAAGGCATACCTCACTACAATTTGTCAAAGCTGAAATAAGTAGAACTCAAGTACCAATAGACTGTAACAAAATAGAATAATCAGTAGGAAGTACCTGACAAAGAGAAAATCGGATGTTATTCATTATGATGATTGGACGCAAGTTTGATAAGCTCTCAGCCAAAACTCTGATGGCAAGGGCCTCAAAAGCTTTTTCCAGATCATGGTAGATTTCGGTATTGTCAGCCTCAAAATCAGTAAACCATAAGACAACTTTGACATCACTCCAGCGGATAGAATTAACTCCTTTAGTATCAATTGCAGCTTGATAAGGTTGGACATTCCATATGATTCTAACAGCAGAGGGCAAATTATGTATTTCTGAAGACTCAGGATGCCTACTCGTAACAATTACCTTGCTAGGGTTATATAGTTGTGAGAAACATGACGTGAAATATAGATTTTTATCATTCAACACAAGAACACAACCATCACCGGTTGAAGGCAGCAATTGAAGAAAAGATGCAGCAGAAGCAACTTCAACTTGAAAACAAGCACTAGATACAGTACTGGGCAAGTTCTGGGGGCCACAATCATGCAAAAAGAAACAGGAATCTCCATTGCGACATCCCTGTTTAAAATATTAGGCATTAGTTATGGCGAACACAATAAATCATCATAATTACCAGACTCAAAAAGACTGCATAATAAGTTTTCACAGATATGAGATGGGGTGGCAAAATGGGTCAATGGATCAGGTTGGACTAGAAAACAAACCAGCCCAATCTGAACACAATCTATCAAATAAACACACAAAAATTTACAATATGAATCTGACAAGGATATTTAACGATCAGCCCAATCCATCCTGACCCAAATCAGGTTCTAGTAAGCCCACCAACCCGCCCATTTATAGCATAACACCTTCTAAAGAGATAAAGTGCCAACTTAAGTCAATCTGCATCAACTCATTTAACAAACTGATCAAAAGAAGCAATCAAACCCAACCAAAGTAACAATTGAGTCACTCAAACCCCACATTCTCGAAAATATTGGACAACAAAATGGGATGTTAAACTAATTTTGCAGCATGATTATATGTCACGGTATGACTATACGTTACAACTAATTTTGCAGCCTCTCAAAGCATAAATGCATGGATATGCAGCCAAAAAACGAGAATCAGCAACAACCAATCAATTTTGATCTAAAAGGGCATACCTGTTACATAAGGTTGCCCATACACAACAGTACTGTTATAAAAATCTAAGAAGAAAGTTTGAGGCGACTTGACCATTTTGCCGACTTCTGCTCTATACCAATCACTACTTTTTAGTACAACATTAAAACTAAACACAAATTCATGAATCAATGGCACGCAAAATCAGATCTAAGCTCTATATTCAGTGGCATTCAATGAAGTTGCTAACCTAAGGAAAGAAGGATAATACTCAATGCAGAACCAGACTTCATTTTCCAAAGGAGTTTAACATTTCAATCATCAACTATAAAGCCAACTCCAGCTACATGGATTTTTCTCTCCATTCAACTTTATTTAGAATTGTAAGAATATAAAATCATTTTTGGGTTATAACTACTGGCTTAAGCTTTTAGGTTAGGTGGTACTCAGAAATTTAACATAATAATAGAGCTAGAGATCTTAAGTTCGAGCCAAAATAACAAATTGATGTTGAACAAATTCCATATTACAAAGTAAATAAACTTAAAACATAAAGGATATATAAGAGTATAAAATTATTCCTGAGCCACAACCTACTGGCTTAAATGGCTAGATAAGTAGGTAACCAAAAATTTAACAAGAATCACACTTTGTGAGCACACATGATTAAGGTCATATAAAGCGATAATATATCTAGCCCTGTCAACATATAGGATTCGAATTTGGTTGGCCCCAACCCAGAAGACAATCGAATCAGATCAAAAATCGGATCGGGGTAGACTTAGATATGTTCCATGACCTGTGATGAATAGGGTTTTCGGATTAGAATTCGGGTTGACCTGAAACATATACAACAACAACAACAACCAAGCTTTAATCCCACTAGGTGGGGTCGACTACATGAATTCTTTGTTTCCATTGCGCTCTATCAGTTAGCAAATTCTTATCTAAGTCTAAGTAACTAAGATCACTTCTTATAGTTTATTGTCATATCTTCTTTGGTCTCCCTCTTTCTTTTTGTACATAGGCAAAATCCAATAACTCAATTTTTCTAACTGGAGCTTCAATCGGCCTACGATTTAGGTGTCCAAATCATCTAAGCCGACTTTCTCTAAGTTTATCCTCAATTGGTGCAATACCAACTTTCTTTCGGATATACTTATTTCTTATTCTATCCTTTCGTGTATACCCACACATCCACCTTAGCATCCTCATTTCTGCAATATTTATTTTATTTTTATGTTTCCTCTTTGCAGGCCAGCATTCAGCACCATATATCATCGCTGGTCTTACTACAGTTTTATAAAATTTACCCATGATTCTAGATGAGATTTTTCTATTACACAACACACCAGAAGCATTTCTCTATTTTACCCGTCCTGCTTGAATCCTGCTAATAACGTCATTAACTATTTCACCATCATTTTGTATGATTGATTCAAGGTATCTAAAGCGCTCATTTTTCTTAACAATTTGATCACCAATTGTCACATCTCCAATATAAGTATTTCTTTCTTGCCTAAATGTGCACTCCATATATTCAATTTTTTATCTACTAAGATGAAAACCTTTACATTCTAAAGCATTCCTCCAAACTTCGAGTTTCACTTTAGCTCCCTCTTTAGTTTCTCAACAAGGACAATAGCATCTGCAAAGAGCATACATCAAAGCACTTCATCTTCATGACTTTCATAATTAAAGCAAGAAAATACGGACTTAAAATCAAGCCTTGGTGTAATCCAACTGTAATAGAAAAATCCTTAGTCTCTTTATGTCCGAATACAAGTAACAGCTCCTTTATATATGTCTTTAATAACTTGAATATAAGCAGTGCAAATCTCTTTCTTTTCTAGAACTCTTCAAAGTACTTCTCTTGAAACTTTATTATAAATTTTTTTCAAATCAATAAAAACCAAATATATGCTTTTCTTTCTCTCTTCAAACTTCTCCATTAAACTTCTTAATAAATAAATGCTTCTATAGTAGAACTACCTGGCATAAAATCAAACTGATCCTCTGATACCTTAATATTATGACGTAACCTTTGTTCGATCACCTTCTCCCAAAGTTTTAAAGCATGACTTATTAATTTAATTTTTTTATAATTGGCACAATTCTGTACATCGTCTTTATTCTTATAAATAGGTATTAATATACTCTTTCTTCATTCATTTAGCATCATTTTAGTCTTCAAAATCATATTAAACAATCTAATGAGCCAAGAAACTCCATCTCCTAAGCACTGTCAAACATCTATTGGGATGTTATCTGGTTCTACTACTTTTTTATGCTTCATCTTCTTTAAAGCTTTCCAGACTTCGTCGGATGTAAGAGTAATTTTTAGTTTCTTTTAAGGTGCTAAGTTCCGTAAGATCAATTGAATTTTCACAACCTTCATTGAAAAGCTGTTGAAAGTAACTCATTCATCTATCTTTGATATCTTCTTCCATGAAAAGGTACTCTTTGATCTTCATCTTTAATACATTTTGCTTCAATTAAATCTTTAATTTTTCTATCTCTTGCCTTGGCAATCCTATATAATTGTCTTTCTCCTTCTTTAGTGTCTAGCTTCTTATATAAATCCTCTAGAGCCATATTCTTTGCATTGCCGACTGCTTTCTTAGATTCTCGTCGAGCCACTTTATATTTCTCACTTATCCTTATTTTTGTTTTTAAACCAATCTCTATAACAAATCTTCTTCTCCTTAATTTTTTCTTGTACATCATCTTTCCACCACCAAGTATCTTTATTATTTGGAATCATTCCTTTGGATTCTCCCAGCAGATCCTTCGCCACCTTACGGATACAGTTAGCAACTGTCAACCACATAAAATCAATTTTCCCGTTAAACCTGAAACATGTACTTACTATAATTTATTTATTTAAGTCATTTATTTTCTTTAAAAAAGTGAAATCTATTCGTTAATTTTACTTCATTAATTTACTTAAAAAATTTGTAAGTGTGTATGCTCTCCAATTTGGCTTAGATGCGAGCATAAAGGAAAAATTTTGGAATGATTTAGAAGAGTTAACACAAGAGATACCTCAGTAAGAAAGATTATTTATTGGAAGAGATTTAAATGAACATGTTGGACATGTTGCTGAGGAATTTAATAATATCCATGGTGGATATGATTTTGGAGAGATAAATGAGAAGAGTAAAACTATTTTAGAGTTTTCTTCAGCATATGATCTTGTAATTGCTAATACTTTATTCAAGAAGAGAGAGGAGCATGTTATCACGTACAAGAATAGAACTTCAAGAACTCAGATTGATTATTTTCTTATAAGAAAACGAGATCGCTTGGATTGTAAAGATTGTAAAGTCATTCCAAGTGAAGGTTTGACTACCCAACATCGATTAATGATTTTAAATTCCGAGATAAAGTATTGGAAAAGAAATAATAAGTCAAAATACTATCCTCGGACTCGATGGTGGAATCTAAAGAATGAGAACAAATGTATATTTAAGAAGAAGGTTCTAGAACTTGGGCAATGGAACATTAACGGGGAAACTGATCTTATGTGGTTGACAGTTGCTAACTATATTCGTAAGGTAGCGAAGGATGTGCTGAGAGAATCCAAAGAATCGATTCCAAATAATAAGATACTTGGTAGTAGAAAGATGATGTACAAGAAAAAATTAAGGAAAAGAAGATTTGTTATAGAGATTGGTTTAAAAACAAAAATAAGGATAAGTGGGAGAAATATAAAGTGGCTTGACGAGAATCTAAGAAAGCAGTCGGCAATACAAAGAATATGGCTCTAGAGGATTTATATAAGAAGCTAGACACTCAAGAAGGAGAAAGACAATTATATGGGATTGCCAAGGCAAGAGATAAAAAAAGTAAAGATTTAATTGAAGCAAAATGTATTAAAGATAAAGATCAAAGAGTACTTTTCATGGAAGAAAATATCAAAGATAGATGGATGAGTTACTTTCAACAGCTTTTCAATGAAGGTTGTGAAAATTCAATTGATCTTACGGAACTAAGCACCTTAAAAGAAACTAAAAATTACTGGGAGAATCCAAAGGAATAATAATGGGATTGCCAAGGCAAGAGATAGAAAAACGAAAGATTTAATTGAAATAAAATGTATTAAAGATGAAGATCAAAGAGTACTTTTTATGGAAGAAGATACCAAAAATAGATGGATGAGTTACTTTCAACAGCTTTTCAATGAAGATTGTGAAAATTCAATTGATCTTACAAAATTCAGCACCCTAAAAGAAAGTAAAAATTATTCTTACATCCGACATATTAGTAAAGCTGAAGTCTGGAAAGCTTTAAAGAAGATGAAGCAAAAAAAAATAGTAGAACCAGATAACATCCCAATTGATGTTTGGCAGTGCTTAGGAGATGGAGTTTCTCGGCTCACTAGATTGTTTAATATGATTTTGAAGACTAGAAGGATGCCAAATGAATGGAGAAAGAGTATATTAGTACATATTTATAAAAATAAAGGCGATATAAAAATTGTACCAATTATAAAGGAATTAAATTAATGAGTCATACTTTAAAACTTTGGGAGAGGGTGATCGAACAGAGGTTACGCCATAATACTATATCAGAGAATCAGTTTAGTTTTATGCCAGGTAGATCTACTATAGAAGCATTCATTTATTAAAAAATTTAATGGAGAAATTTAAGGAGAGAAAGGAAAACCTACATTTGGTTTTTATTGATTTGAAAAAACTTATGATAAAGTCTCAAGAGAAGTACTTTGGAGAGTTTTAGAAAAGAAAGAGATTTGCACTGCTTATATTCAAGTTATTAAAGACATGTATGAAGGAGCTGTTACCTCTGTTCGAACACAAAGAGGTTTGATTAAGGATTTTCCTATTACAGTTGGATTACACCAAGGCTCGGCTTTAAGTCCGTATCTTTTTGCTTTGATTATGGAAGTCATGACTGGACATATCCAAGATGAAGTGCCTTGGTGTATGCTCTTCGCAGATGATATTGTCCTTATTGAGAAAACTAAAGAGAGAGCTAAAGCGAAACTAGAGCTTTGGAGGAATGCTCTAGAATCTAAAGGTTTTCATCTCAGTAGATCAAAAACTGAATATATGGTGTGCACATTTAGTCTACTTATATTGAAGATGTGACAATTGGTAGTCAAATTGTCAAGAAGAGTGAGCGCTTTAGATACCTTGGATCAATTATACAAAATGATGGCGAAATAGATAATGACGTTATTAGCAGGATTCAAGCAGGATGGGTAAAATGGAGAAAAATCTCATCCAGAATCAAGAGTAGATTTTATAAAACTGTAGCAAGACCAGCGATGATATATGGTGCCGAATGCTGGCCTGCAAAGAGGAAACATACAAATAAAATAAATATTGCAGAAATGAGGATGTTAAGATGGATATGTGGATATACACGAAAGGATAGAATGAGAAATGAGTATATCCGAAAGAAAGTTGGTGTTGCACCAATTGAGGATAAACTTAGAGAAAATTGACTTAGATGGTTTGGACATCTAAATCGTAGGCCGATTGAAGCTCCAGTTAGAAAAATTGAGTTATTGGATTTTGCCCATGTACAAAGAGGAAGAGGGAGACCAAAGAAGACATGACAAAAAACTATAAGGAGTGATCTTAGTTACTTAAACTTAGATAAGAATTTGATAACTGATAGAGCGCAATCGAAACAAAGGATTCATATAGCGGACCCCACCTAGTGGGATTAAGGCTTGGTTGTTGTTGTTGTTTGTAATTTACTTAAAAGAGTGAGATCTATTTTGACTAGATTTTATGGTTAACATTCTCTTCTATATTTATGTTTTTTTATGATTCTTCTATACTCATGCTACTAGGGATGTTTGAACCAAATTTTTGACACAAAATGAAAAATTGACATTCACTAACACGTTTCAAAAGCTATTGATTTTCTTGTTATCAAGCAAATTAAAGAAAAGATTACTTGCTCCTTTTTTTCCCGCTTCTCCACATAATTGGATACATTTTTAGCACAAAAAAGAAAGCCGTTCATTTAAGTTATTCCACATGAAGAAAAGAAAGATAATAGTGAACACGTTGAATTTCAAGTATACCAACTAATACGATACAACTACAAATTTCACAATTGTAATTATATAAAAAGACATTAATTAGTTTGCAAATAACTGTGTGAAGAAGACAATAACTACTAATTTATTTTTCACAAAAATCAGAACTTCTATTTTTCACGTTGAAATTTCGTTTGTCCAAACTATTCCCAAAAAAGTGGATCTCTTGAATTCCTTAAATTTTAGTTATTCAATTTCATCAGTAATATCCTGTGACAAGGCCTGACAGGCTAGTTATAAAGCAAATATAGAAGTAACAGTTTAGTCAGGACTTGTACCTGAATTGTCAGAAAAAACTTGCATAAAGGTCTTTTTCCCAGAAGAGAATGTAAGAAAAAGCAATGATCCCCTCGATTGCATCCCCCATTAAGAAAGTATTTGCAGATAGTTGGTTCGGTTGAGTTTAAGACAATGGGACTTCTAGTTTCACCTTTGAACCCAACATACAGCAACCTTATCTTTAGGCAATTAACATAGAAAATGTAATTTGATAAGTAGAGCAGAGTGTAAAAAAAAAAATCCCATAAATAGAAAGTGCATAGCTATACCTCTTTTATAAGGTTTTTGAACTTTTCAGCTACACTTGGAGATTGAAAATCACCTAGAGCAACAAATGGTGTAGCAACACATTTCCTGGTTACACTGGAGGAGCCTAGTTTGTCTCCATTGGCATTAGACTCAGCTATCTGATTATTATTTATGAGATTATCATCAACTTCAAAAGCCTCGGATTGCAGGTGGCAAATATGTTTAAATTCATAAGGCTCGTAGTAAGTTGGAAGCTCATTACTTGTGAAAAATTCAGGCCGAAATTGATGCAAACTATTGATTATGTCATAGTCTGGAGGAAAGAGTGGCTTAGATCAACAAAAATATACACAAAGCAGACAGATCATGCATACAAAAAAACAACAAATCAAAAAAAAGACTCATAAAAAGGAAAAGGAAAAAAAAAGAAAAAGAAAGCGCAGCACATGATTCATGAACATATACATACAAGAGTCAGAGACATTAAGCAAAGATCCCTGTGAAAGATTGTGAAAAGAGCACCATTCCTCTTCAAGCTTAGTGATTAAAGATTTTGACGTCGTCTCTTGAAGTTTGACAATCTGCTTCAATCGTTCAAGACGAAGCTTATCCTATAAGGTAAAAAATAAAGTAAATAAAAAGGTTAATTATAAGGTAAAGCCCGTGACCTCTGAATGCATGCAAAGCCACATAAGATCCTTCCAAAGATTTGTTCTTTTGTACACATCAGATTTACGTTATAATTTAATATTCAAACTATTCATCTATCAAACTAACAAGTCAAGTGAAAGAGTTCAAGAGCATAGCCAGCATTCCAAGGTGGTAAGGTGGATGTTATGCATTACCGTACATAGTTTGGAATTAAAATCGTTGTATAAAAACATATAAAAGATTAATGTTAATCCTGTTGAAGGCTAGCGTTTAGAAGCCTTATAGGAGCCTTAGGAGGTAATAACTTCCTACAAGACAAGCGTTCATAGCTTGACAGTTATAAGGCTGATTAAGAAAACCAAATTTGTCCAAAAAGAAATTTGATTTCCAGGCATTGGACAACAGAATTAACTCAAGCAGACCAAATAAGATTTCATGTAACAGGATTATCCTTTAATCACAGGCTCGTCATGTATCAATGCCATCAACTAAGAAATATGTCTATGGAGAATCAAATGCAATGCGAACTGTACAGAATGACTCCACGGTCAACCTAAATGAAGTCCAGTAATAGAGAGATTTGGTTGATTCATCGGCAGAAAGGATAAAATAATATTGGTGCATATTTACCTTGAAAACACGCTGCCAAAACTGAAAGGCACACAAATTTGCTATAAATATTGCTTCTTTCTTCCCAAAATGCAGAATATCACTGCTGTTGCTCATAAAGTAGTTGTCCAAATACTCTGCACACTGTAGTTGGAACAAAGATAAAGATAAAAAAACATATAAAATCAATCATTAAAAATCTGCATAAATGACTACAGACCAACAGGGGATGACCGAAAGGTTGCACAATTGGCAACGGCTGGATGTCCATTAAAATGCTGATCAAAATCCCTTCTCGGAGGAACCCTACCTCCCCAAACTTGAGAGCAAGAACAGAAGCATCAAACGATAATGGCAAGCTATCAAGCAACCGACCATAAAATGTTGGTTCACAGTGAGACCGATGAGAATGGACTTTCTCTAATGCGTGTAAATAAATAAGCAAACTTATGGCATCCTCAATAGTTTCTAGATCTGGTGGATCAAGAACCTTCTGCAGTAACCCTTGAGGTACGGGTAAAACATTAATCTAATATTTAACATGAACTTGAAAAAACACGTAATAGAACTTGGAAGAGAAGTACAAAGAAGAAAGGATTAGAGCGATCAGTAAGCAGAGATTGGGACTCAAAAAGAAAGAGAAAATTTCACACATCCAACAAAAATCTTCTCATATTACATTTTTGACACCAAGTACTTCGTATTTACATAGAAGCCACTACAACCTTATCAAATTACAAACATTACACCGACAGTTATCTTGACATCCATAAGAATATTTTGTTTGCATTATGCTGCATAATTACTGCACAGTGGTAAGCATTACCCTCCCTCCTCTCTTTTTCTCTTTGTTTCTAACTCATCATTAATCCAAAAATACTGAACTACAGAGTTAAAGAACATTGGCACAGTGATGACCTGAGAAAAATGTGCTATAATTCAGAGAAAATGAAAAGCATTGCCAAATAACATTTACTAGAACAAGCATACAAAATGTTGGGTATAGAATAATAGAACAAAGGTGAAAGGTAAGCATCTTCACGTAAATTCATGTACAATGTTTTAGGCCAAACATTTGAGTCTAGGCAAACCATCAGAAATGAAATATGCATCTATGCAAGCCGTTAAAATTAGACTGAAGGGTAAAGCATTGCACCTTTGGGGTCATTGATAACCTTAGACTCTGCACAACAAATCATGAGCACCTCTTTCCGAAGTGATAATCTTAATATTGCTGGATACTCGTGATCTTTCAGAAGGCTGTAGAATGATCCTGTCACCAGACGATAAACCAAACCATCGCAAGTTCGACCAGTCCTGCCTTTCCGCTGCTCAGCCTACAACACGTTCATGAAAAACATCAAGATTGATTTGAAAGAAACGTCTCCAGTAAGACAAACTAGATATCTACCTGAGATTTAGACACCCATACAAGCTCTGTGGAATCAATTTTTCTATTAGAATCCCAGAAGACCTGTAAAGATCTGCATGAGTCGATCACAAAAGCAAGGCCTGGAATAGTGACCGATGATTCTGCAATATTTGTGGCAAGTATCACCTGAACACATCAATAAAAAATTTATCCAGAAATCAGAAGTTAGGAGATGAAACAAAACCCTCAACAAAAAGACAAATGTAAACTGAAGAATGCGCCAACAGATGAGTTCCGATGAAAGCACATTCATAACCTGAAAGAATATGAGACTAAACATTAAATTTGCCATCAGGCAACTTTACATTCATACCATAAAAGGCATGCAAATTCAGCACTTTTTAAGCCAATGTACGACTAAGAAAATTCCATAATCCTAATACCAGGATATCAACTTAGAGTGAGATATATTGACGTGGTCAGCCATGACCACATCAACGTCATCCATACCGCCTCTGTCCTGAACATAAAACATTTTATACATTTGTGTATTAGCAATATGTGTTTGCTTAATTTTCATTATGGGTTATGTGTCTATGTATAATGTACTTGTATGTTGGTGGAGGATATTTATTACAAATGTAATGGGTTATATGGGTTGTCTTTGTTGAAGAATACAAGAAGTGAACATAGCGCGGGTAGGTAGCTAGACAATCTGCCTCCAACTGGACTTGTCAGGCTGAGTTTTGGGAAGGCAGTAGGAAAATATTGTCGAACAGTCCTTTTCCAGTCGAACGATCCATGCCAATACTTGTCGAATTGTTCCCCCTTCACAAATGGGAAGGGTTACAGGCTACCCAAATTGTTCGCTTCCCTAAAATAGTCCAGCTTCCGTAGTTATAGAACTCTACAGAAATTCAAATTTTAATTCTACTTCACCAACAATTGAAAGGACTTCCAATTAGTGGATAGTGGGGGGTATAGAAATTCGACTTTAAATTCAACCCACTTCACCAATGGTGGGAGGGAGTTAATGTGACGTCCCGGCTGCCGGTACTCGACCGCCTTTCTACATTGGGTCGAGCCACCAGCAACCGAGGCGTCGAAGCTTAAACATTTAAAACATGCAGCATATCTTTTAATCATCTATTTCTTGGTGCAACAGTCGATATTTCACACCATGTCCCGTGATCCTTCTAGTGCAGTACCTGCCACCAAAAATGGCAGGAGTTTGTAGGCAAAACAATATCCCAATAATAATAATATAATGTGAATAATCAAAACATGTACAAATACCATGAAAAATGATACAAATAACATCATAGGATACTCAATAAATATTCATATACATATAATACATTAACATGTCTCATAGTAAAATTATCAACATAATTTTTGTCATTGAACTCACTTTATTTTTCTTAATATCATAACATTATTCTATTTAGTGATGTGGATCTATAATTTTCATACCCTTTCACCTAGAAGCCTAACAAAAGTTTCTTTAATTTGTTATCCTAGAAGCCTTGACAGGAGTCATACCTTATATCGGAGACTCCATTTTAGGACATCACCCGGCGTACACTCCTCGCCCTCATCGGAATAACACATTATAGGCAACTTTCCGCCCTCGTCGGTTCTTGGTATACAAATATTCTTTAGTACCACATCACTTCAACCTATTTTTTTGTTCAATTAACAATATAATTGGTCTAACCCCACAATTCCATATTCTCATAACATTAAATTATATATTCACGGCATAATAATAAATCAATATCAATTTTAGGGAAAGAATTACCTATTGATTATCGTTTTTAACTAAGCTTGGAATTTCCTCTTTAGCTTTCCTTTTCTTCCTCTTCCTTCTTCTTCTTCTCCTTCTTCTTCTCCTTCTCCTTCTCCTTCTTTCTTTTTCTTTTTCTTTTTCTTCTCTATTCCCAACAACTGCCTTGGCTTTGGCTTTGGCTTTTGCTGGCAGCTGCAGCTAGCAGCCATCCTTATCTTATTTTTTTGAAAAAAAAATTATAATTTAGTCTCTCAACTTTTATATCATTATAAATAGGTTTAAAATTATTTATTCTAGGTCCAAAATTATTCATTTTGGGTCTAAAATCATTCATTTTGGGTCCAAATCAGCTCTAATTTTAAATCCCAAATTAAATTCTTGGATGTCACAGTGCCAACCAATGACTAGTGGGTGGATGAGCCTTTTAAAGAGGCTGGGGCATCCATCATGATGTGAGATGCTTTTGTGAAGAATTTTCAAAGTATTAAAGACTACATATGCTAAAGGTGCTAATGAAGACTAAAGAACTAGGTAGGCTCTAGGCAATTTTTAAAGCAAAGCAAAGGATCAAGACTTCGAGAAGGCAAAGGTGCAATCTAGATGTGGTTGAAGAAACCTCCCATGTGGAAGGCTTTCGGATTGAAGGCGCTAATATCATCAAAGCATCTAAGGAAAGAGATCAACATGACCCCCATCTTCTCTTTCACATATGTTTTGAAGGACTTTAAATCTTATAAGATCACACACATATATAGATCCGCAAACAAAGAGGCCAATTTTTTTAGCTTCCTTTGTTTGTCTTGAGAATGACACTTGGCCCCGTTTGGTTCAAGCTTTTTTTTAACAAGAAAAAAATATATTTTTTATTTTTTAGGTCTAATAAGAAATTATTTTATTATTAGAAAGTGTGTAAGATGTAAAATAAAATTAATTATAATATTTATATTTATATTGAAAGTGAAATAAAGTTAATTTTTATAGTTGAAAATTGTGTTGAGCCAAAAAAACTACCTGAACCAAACGAGGCGGAGCGGAGGTATTTCCTACCCAAGTGAGTTTTGCAGCATCCTTCCAGATGATAGTTTGTTTTGCACTTTTTGATATACTTGTCTTATCTTTAATGCAAATTAGGCCACGACTGAACTTCTGAAGAAACCTCCTATTTAGATCCCTCTCCCTTAAAAGTTTTTTTCCCATTTATTTGTCGAAACATCAAAATAGTCTTATTTTTCTTGTTTTTTTATTTTCATTTTCCTTCTTGTTTAACCCACATACATTTGTATTTGTTGATGTTCTTATGTAATTCTTGATTTATAAGTGTTGTACTTGTTGTTTACTTGATTTATTAGTATTCTAATTTTCAAAGTTGAAAATTTGCATGGGTCACTTAGAGTAGTTTCCTTTTAAATTTCCATTAACTTGTATGTGATAGGTTACAGCTTGTGCTTGAAACTATTTTATGTAAAGTTTATCTTGATCTCTAGACTAAATACTTGGAACTTATATTATAGTCAATATTAATGCCCATGACTACTATAAAATTGCATGTTACATAGCATATAGGTTGGAGAATCCAAGATGAACACCCAAACCCACGAGGTAGATTCCATTATTTTTCTTTCCTTTATTTTCTAGTTCTATCCATAAATTTCCTTCCTAATTTGATTTAGATTACCACAAGATTTACTTCCCTAGTGGAAATAGAAAATTTGATACTTAGATATAAAGCAATATCTACGAACATCAACTACTAGGAGATTTGAGATTATGAGACAAGTCTCACGAATCTCTGGTCAAGTTCTTCATCTAGCACTATCGTACATAAATGAAAGAAGGTTATAAGTACTGCCAACATAAATAAAAGAAGGTTATAAGTACTGCCACTATCGTACATAAATGAAAGAAGGTTTTGAGTGATTCCCCCTTAACCATTAGGTGTCACATATTTAACAAATGGGAAAAAGGGCTATTAGATGAACCAATGTATACAAAAGAATCTCTTTATAGACACGAGTGAAGGAGAATCTAATGTGGACTTGAGCATCACTACAACAAGGTGACCCAATAAGGTGGACCCCTATGATGATGATAATGATGCCACGGAGGAGCGCACAGTTCTAACGCGATATGTATTGGCTACTCCACAACTTGATACTAGCGGGAGAAAAACATCCAATTTTCACATTTATTTTAAGTTTGGTGAGAAAAAAGGCAAGCTCATCATAGATACTAGGATCTACATGAATTTCATTGCTACGTCAGCAAAAATCCGACTGAAGTTGACTCCAGAAGTATATCCACTGCCTTGTCACATAGCTTGCATTTTTTTTGAAAAGTGTCTTGAATGATAAAACCGCCACACAATGATGTAAGGTCCTTATTAGGTTAGGCAACTATTTTGACTTTATTTGGTGCGACGTCTTACTGATAAATGTCACACATGTTCTACTTAGGCAAACATGACTACGCTCTCATAGTCATCTATTATGGCCAATCCAATGTCACAGTGCCTTAGCATAGAAGTGAGAGAACATTCTTAAACTCAGCAAAATAAAGAATCTTTGACCCAAAAGGTGAACGAGATACCTATGAAGAAGAAGAAAATAGGGGTGGTAATTTTATACAACAATTGAAACTCGCTCGTATTTTTCTCAATTCAAAATCGACTCGATTTTACCTTACTTGAAAATAAATCGATTTAACTCGTAATCAACTCGACATGCATATAAACATACATGTTCAAAATTTTCTAATGTATAATTAAAATTTTTCTATATATAAATACATTATAACAATTTATATAAAGAGATGAAATCAGAAATTTGCACATAAAAATTCAAAGTGATTTTATAATATCATATTTTGACATTATTTAATATGTGATGAATACTCCTTATAATTAGGCTTGATTTAACTTAAAAATCAACTCAAAATCCAAAAAAATTGTAACAGCCTTGAACCAAATAGAACTAGAAATCGAAAATTTCAATTTAAGTTGAACTCAACCCGCCTGAAATCAACTCGAAGCCACCCTTAGAAAGAAAATGTTTCACCTACTCAATTCTCACTAGTTTGAAAAGGAGAGATAGAGTAGTGAGGTTATTTATGCTTTAGTAGTGCGAGAGACCACCAAGACTAACGAAGAATCCACAAAGATTCTTGCCGAACTAGCATTACTGCTAGATCAATTGACTTAGAAAACCAATTGACTTTGTAGAATTACATATATCTTATAGAAATAATCTGTTTGCATTGACATTTACAAAGCATAAGTGATAACGGCCGGTGTAAAGATTTTAAAGGTAGCCAGACTATCTAAGACAAAGATCTAAGTGTTAATGGTCTTATTTCCACAAAGAAATTAATTCTCTCACAAGGTGGAGTATATATTATGGGTGTAGTAGGTTATATAGGATGCATATATTGGAGAATTCAAGAAGTGAACGCAGGAATAGGCAGATAGTCCACCTCCAAATAGACTCGCCAAGCCGAGTTTTAAAAAGTTAACAAGAAAATATCACCGAAAGGTCCGCTATTCATTCAGACAACCCAAGACTACCCGAATTGTCTACCTTTACAGGCGAGGTAGCTACAAGCTACCCAGACTGTCCGACCCACTGGTTGGACAGTCCATTGTTTGTAGTTACAAAACTATACAGGTTTTAAAATTTAAATTCCAGTCACTACACCATCTCTTGGAGGAAGATCCAACCAATGCATAGTAAGCTGTAAATGAACTGAGTCGAGCCAAGTAGTAGTCTATTCAAGTTCATATTCATTTACTAAAATCAAATTCGAGCTTTGAGACTGGTTTACAAACCAAAAGGCATGTGTGGGTTTCGTTCATATTGTTCACGAACAAGCTCATTAATGTGTTCACAAACAAACTCAGATATATAAATATATATATATGAGTTCATAAACACAAATTATAGACAATTCTTATATGTCAAAAATATTAATGTGTTCACGAATAAGCTCATCATCACGATTAATCATAATTTTTTTTATTAATAAACAATATATACTAAAATCTCTAAAAGAGGCCAACAAGCATCATATCGAATTTCATAATCGAGCATGTTCATGAACACTATATGAACTGCTCACAAATATTAATTGGTTTAAACTTAGTTACAAATCTAACTAAATGCAAGTTGAAGTTGATGGAATGCAAGCTAAATAGAAGCACTACATAACCACATTAGGGAGAAATTATCAAGTATTATGGAAAATAAAAGTTCAGCAATAAAACATAAAGCGATTTGGTAAATTTTAGAGCACAAAAAAAACTTTGGTACAAAGCGAGGGGACTAATACTTCAAGCAAAATTAATGTAGGAGTTTAAAATTAAGAATAATCCCAAGCAAAGCAAAACATGCTCACTATCATAAGTTGCATCCATACAGGTTCACAAGCATAAAAGAGAAAAAATGTTCATGATAGCTTGTAAATCAAATGATTAACAAGGGAACTCAAAAAATTAAAGGGGAGGTCAGGGACAAAAAGGCAATGGTGGAGGGGAGGGGGAAAGAGAAACAAATACAATAGCACTCAAACCTATCGATCCATGGATAGGATTAGCATCGATCGATCACAATCGGGACAATGAGGCAGCAGCAGCAGCATTCCACCTCCAGCGGCAACGACATTCTGCCTCCAGCAACAACGGCATTAACAATGGCGGTTGCGGCGCTTGCTTCTGGCGGGATCGGTGGGTAGAAGGGACGCGGCAATGACGCTCTCTAGCATCCCAAAAAGTGAGCACCAGCTGTCTACAGGGTACCATGGTAGGGGCGGCAGCGATTGATTACTCCAACGGCGATGGCAAGTGTCTTCAAATAGAGGCACGATGGCAGTGTAGGCAAAAGGAGACGACGTCAGGCAGCACAGTAGCGGCGACAATGAGTGGTGGGGACACCGCGATCGACCGTGAATTCATTCCTGACAAAATTTATCACAGAAGATCGAAATCTAGCCACATTGCTTCCATCTGGATCGACTGATAGTCAGGACAAATTTGAAGAGATAAATGATACGGATTGCTAACATAGTGGATTGAAAATCTCCTTATTTATTCCAATTGATGAGAGGTTCCATCTTTGGGCCAATTTTATTTTCTGCAATTATTCTATAATAATTATTTCTATTTTTGCGATTATTATTTTAGGCATGTCGTCTAATATTTTCTCGTTTGTACAAGAAAATTATTGCATTATGTATTTTTATTTATTGAGTCAGTTTGAATGGAGGTCTATGTAATGCCTCGCCGTAATTCCTATTTTTCATAATGTTAATGAACATTATTTGTCTTATCACTTGGGACTATTAATTCTGGAATGAATCGATATCTCGGATAGGGAAGGGCTTAAATTTTGGATGAGAATCCCTAAAATCCACCATTCGCTCAAGTTCTTCTCATCCGAGTTGATTCATTTTTTATCTCCACTACAATTTCCCTCTTCAGCATTTGTTTGGCTTCACTCTTACCATCATAGAGCCTTCCAGCCAAGCCGTCGAGTTGCTCTACTGCCTCGCCACGTTCGTCACTCGAATCGCCGCTTCACCAACTCCACTTGCGCAAGGATCGGTGCATCTCACCACTTGATGAGTTCGCCCGAGCCACTACCCCATGGCCAACACTGTCAGCGCATCCGCCCGAGCTATTCTCTGCGCCACACACCGAGCTCAATCTACATCAGTTGCTGAATCGCGTAGTTCTCGCAACTGCCAACTTCAGTTGCACCCTGCGCGTGTGAAACGCAACTCGAGTCGTTCAAACAGTGGCGCTAGTTTCCTATTCGCGTCGACGAGTCGCCACACTTGATCTTACCTCGTCAAGAGGTCACGTGTGAAGCCTGCAACCATCCGAGCCACACTAGACTCGATCACCTGTAAACGAGTGCCCGAGAGCCCTCGCCTCACCTAATTAATTGGAAATTACATAGAAGTCCTTAAATTTCTTAGATCTAGATATGAATTTCAATAAAACCTGCAATTTAGTTAATCGAATATTGTGGATTTTCTGCTCACTTGAGATTTGTTTTAATTTACTTCACATGTGTGATCGTTCATTACTGAATGCAAGATAATTACTGTTGGTCAAAAACTGTGAGAACCTATAATTGTATAACCCTATTTCTGTTTTGTTAAAACCAAATCAAGCCCTAATCTGAATTGGTAATTTTCCAATAACAGTTGATCTAATTTATTTAAAAATTTGAAAAAATTTATTTTGCGAGTTTAGTTAACTTCTTAGTTATCACAAAATTGAATAAAATTTTAGTATTAATTTGTGATTATTCTGTTATATAAAATTTGATGATCTCCAAATCTGCATCACCATTCATCTGTTCCGCATCAATATCTTCAAATATAAAGGCGATAGTGTCAAGCAGCACAGTAGCGGTGACGACATCAGGCAACGCGATAGCAGCGTTCCGGCAAGCCCAATAGCGTCAGCTTAGAGTACCCAATTGAAAGAGGCATAAAATCCTAGATGACCTATTAATCTCTCTCTCACTCATCTATAACTTGTCAAATCCCTTCATCCTTAGCTATTAGAACATTTTTAAGTGCCTAATGGTCATGATTAATAGAGGGGATTGACTCAATTTGAGTTAATGGTTTTTTAAATACTTTTGGGCCCAATAACTCACCCAAATAAACTCAAATACCCATACAAAAATAAAAGCCCACTTATATAAATGACTCAACTGCCTAAAGCTAAGAAAAACATAATAGTGTAGCCTACATAAACAACTAAATAAGAAATATGTCAAAATAAAGATAAAAGCTACAGGATATCGATGCAACCAGTCAATAGTCATGGTTGGGTGCCTGCATCATTAACGAGTCGAATGCTAGTATCTTCAAACATATTCAATTACCAATCGAGCTTTAAAAATATGCACATGCTTGTTAATATTAACGAACTAAACATAAAAGAACTCTTATCGAATCGAACATAAAACTGTTCATTGAACACTCGATTCATTTACAGCCCTAGTGGATAGTGAGGGGAATGAGCCTTTTATAGAGGCTTGGGTGTCCATCATGAAAGGAGATGCTTTTGTGAAGAAATTTCAAAGTATTAAAGACTACATATCACTAGATTAGATGGGTTCTAAATGATTTTTAAAGATGGGCAAGTGGTCGACGAACTGAGGAGGCAAGGGTGTTGTGCTCCTTGCATTTTAGATATTGTTGAAAGTATCTCACATTTACATTCCTCACCATTTTAGGGTCTTAACCAATTATTTGTCGAAATTCTTGAGTAACCTTACTTTCCTCCTTGTTTAACCCTCATACACTTGTATTTGTTTATGTTTTTGTATAATTTTTGGTTTGTAAGTGTTGTAATTGTTTAATTTAGTTATAAGTGTCATATTTTCTGAAGCTGAAAGATACAATTGTTATAGCTTGACATAATTTCCTCTTAATTTCCATAACCTTGAATGTGAAAGGTTATAGTTTGTCTTTCGCATGAATTTATGAAAACTTTATCTTGATCTTATACTAAATGCTCAGAACCAATACTATAATTGATATTTAATGCCCACAAAACTATAAAATTGCATGTTACATGGCATATAGATTAAAAACCAAGTTTAAAACCATAGTCCAAGAGAGAGATTCCAGAACCGTTTTTTCAATCATTTTATAGTTCTATCTTTAAACCTCCTTTCTAATTTGATTTAGTTTTCCAGGAGATTTTATTTCCCTAATGGAAATAAATAAAACAATTAGCACTTAAATCCTCCACATTTAAATCAATCACCCATTGGCCATCACCATAAACAGAGGTAAGAAAATAATTAAGCCAAATCTGGAAATATCCCAATCAAACAGTAACATTCTAAAATGAATATCTACCTACCACAGAAAGATCACAGATCTGAAATAAATGTAAAAGAAAAATTAAGGCAAATTTAGAAAATATCTCAATCAACGAGTAACATTCTAAAATGAATATCTACAAACAACAGAAAGGTTACAGACATCCTGTCTGGACCCAGCCACTACGAAGTTCGTTCGCAGCACTTTGTTGTGTCAAACTTCTGCCCATCATACAGGATACAAAATAGGTATATGGCCTCATAACTGATGTGATAGAAAACCAAAATCTGAAAATGAATCATATACAACCTACGACCAGATAAATAAATGCATTACCAAATCATGACTACAAAAAAAGATTACCAAATCATTCCCCTAAATAAATAAATGGATTCTGAAATTGTGTTAAGTCATCTTGTTCATTGTAAGTCACTTCAACCTCTTTTTTATGGATTTAAGGCAATGTTTGGTTAGAGGAAAAAACTGCAGGTTTTGTCAAAATACGTATACGATGAAAAATAACGTTAGTTATTTATATTAAAAGTTGTCTAACACGTCATTGCTGGGTCCTAAATCCCCGATGAGAAATGCGGAGGATCGCATTAGGCACTCGAGAGTCAGCGTAAAACTTGTCGAACAAAGATGGTGATATTATTAGCAGGATCCTAACAGGATGGATAAAGTGTTGGAATGCATCTAACGTATTATGTGATAGAAAAATTTCACTCAGACTTAAAAGTAAATTTTATAAAACAATTATAAGACCAGTAACGTTATATAGTGTTGAATGCTGGCCTACAACGCAAAAACACGCAAATAAAATAAGTATTACAAAAATGAAAATACTAAAATGGATGAGTAGGGATACACAAAAGAACATGATGAAAAATGAGTATATCCACGAGAAAATTGAAATGACCTCAATTAAATTTAAGCTTAGAGCAAGTCGGTTTAAATATTTTGGACATATAAATCGTAAGCTGATAAAAACTCAAGTAGAAAAAATTGGATTATTAAATTTTGCCCATGTAAAAAAAGAAAGAGATGGGGAAAAAAGACATGGCAACAAACTATAAGAAAAAATCTTATATATTTGGAGCTAAATAAAAATTTGTTATTTGATAGAGTACAATGAAAACAAAAGATTCACGTAGCTGATCCTACCTAGTAGGATAAAGGCTTGGTTTATTGCTATTGTTGTTCATGATGTATTTAGAATTATATAGGATGTGATATAAAGTAAATTTTTTTATAATGAAATTTTTGTATAAGCAATAAAAAAAAATTTAGTATTAGTTTTTTTAAAAAACAATTGAAGGCCATTTTGGCCATGACTCCAACCAAACAGAATTAGGTGTGTTTAGTATGAGACTTCTTTGACTTTGGAGAATTACTTTTTCGGCTTTTATTAAAAAAAATATTATGGGAAAAAATAGTTAATTATATTTAAAGTAACAAAGAATGTGAAATAAAGTTTATTAATGTATTAAGAATTATATAAGATGTGAAGTAAAGTGATGTTTTAAAATTAAAATTTGTGTAGAATAAAATATAAAATATTTTTTATATAAATTTCTATTGAAAAGAAAAATTTGGTAATAGCTAAAAAAAGCCATGAAAATTCTAACTAAAATAAACCTCTCCTAGTTTTTGTACTAAATTTAAGAGCCAATGAGGAAGGAACTTCAACTTGCTAATAAAAGTACGAACAACCGGATGCCAAATTTAAGGTGGATAACATGGTAATTGCCAAAACATGAAGATGCATATATACATATGCTTATAAGCAAATTTTCCCCTGCACCAAATTGGCAATACCATAACTGCATTCCCTAAGCGTATCCATAAACCGAATGACCACATAGATATGCTTACAATGCATGAAAAGGATGGCATGACAATAGACACCTGCATCCTAAGAAGTACGGACACTTCTAAGAAGTAGTTGTGGCGGTGTCGAACAAGGGACACGCCAAGGACACGGCAGGACACGTGTCGGACACGGCGAGATAAGTGTCCAATTTTTTAATTTAAAAAAAAAATTAGGACATGGTTGGACACTTCTCGGACACTTCTGGACACTTCTCGGACACTTACAAGGCACTTGCAGGACACTTACAAGACACTTGCAAAACACTTACAAGACACTTACAAGACACTTGGATACTTGAACACGGCTCAATTATTAATTAATTAAATTTTAATAAAAAATAAAATTAATATTTCCAAAATCGCAGTTCAAATGGCTTGCCCTAGGTTGTCCACGTGCGCCCTCTCTCTCTCCGTCGCGGTCGCAGCGCCAGCACTAGCTCTCCCCATCGCCGCATCTTTCCCGTCGCGGTCGCTCTCACAGTCGCTCTCCGTCGCGGTCGCAGCGCCAGCGCCAGTTCTCGCCATCGCCGTCGCGGTCTGCATTTCCTTCTTCTTCTTCTCCTGCTTTCTCCTTCATTCACTGCTTTCTCCAACCTTTCCTTCATTCACTACTTTCTCCTCCTCCTTCATTTCCTTCATTCACTGCTTTCATTCACTTCCTCTTCCTCCTTCATTTCCTCCTTCATTTTCTTCATTCACTGCTTTCATTCACTTTTCTTCTCCAACCTTTCTTTCATTCACTACTTTCTCCTCCTCATCCTCCTTCTCCTTCCTCTTCTCTTCTTCTTCTCTGTTTTTCTCCCTTCATTCACTGCTTTCCTCCTCCTTCTCCTTCTCCTTCTCCTTCCTCTTCTTCTCTTCTTCCTCTCTTTTTTTTTCTTCTTCTCTGTTTTTTTCCCTCATTCACCGCTTTTTTCTCCTTCTCCTTCTCCTTCCTCTTCTTCTCTTCTTCCTCTCTTTTTTTTCTTCTTCTCCTCTGTTTTTTCCACTTATTCACTGCTTTTTCTCCTCCTTCTCTTTCTCCTTCTTCTCCTTCTTCTCCTTCTTCGTCTTCTCTGTTTTTTTCCTTCTCTAGCTTTTTTTCTTCTATTTTTTTCTTCTGTTTTTTCTCCTTTGTTTTCTCCTCCTTCTCCTCCTTCTTCTTCTCCTTCTCCTTCTCTTCTACTTCTCTGTTTTTCTCCCTTCTTCTCTGTTTTTTTTCTTCATTCACTGCTTTTTTGTACTCCTCCTCCCCCTCCTCCTCCTCCTCCTTCTCCTCCTCTTCTTCTCTGTTTTTTCTTCTTGTTCTCTGTTTTTTTCCTTTATTCACTGTTTTTATCTCTTCCTTCTTCTCCTTCACCTTCTTCGCCTTCTCCTCCTCCTCCTTCTTCTTCTCTTCCATATTTTTAAAAAATTTTATCATATCATTATTAATTTAATATATAACTAATTTCTTTGAACTTATAGTTATTTATTTTTATTAATCTATGCGTAGATGAATACAGAAAGAACATCATCACAAGAGTTATCAAAGTGGATAAGGTTGGAGACAAGAGTGGAGGGAATGTCACATTTCAATGTACTTTCTGCAACATGCAATTTAAAGGAACTTATTATCGGGTCAAAGCACATTTATTTAAATTATCTGGACATGGAATTAGAGTGTGTGCTAAAGTGACTCCGCAAATATTAACAGAGTTGCAGAAGGTAGTTTTTGATGCTGAAGAGAGACATAGAAGCAATCACCCTAAAAGGATTTCTCTTCCATCTTCAATTACTTCAAGGGAGCAAATCAGAACGACTCCTGGATTTAGTGTGCATTCTAGTACGCTCAGAGTAGAGGGTGTTGAATCAAAGAAAATGAAAACTACAGAAAGTTCAAGCTCTATTATGAAAGCTTTTAATATGCAAGTTAGAGACACATTAGATGATCTCACTGCAAGATTCTTCTATTCGACTGGGCTTCCATTCCATGTTGCAAGAAATCCATATTTTATTGAATTGATTTCTTTTGCAGCACAAAATAACTGTGCTGGATATGTTCCCCCTGGATATAATAGCTTGAGAACAACATGCTTGCAGAAAGAGAAAGCACATATTGAGAGATTACTGCGTCCTTTGAGAGATACATGGAATGTTAAAGGGGTTAGTATTGTTTCTGATGGATGGACTGATGCTCAGCGAAGACCTTTAATAAACTTTATGGCTGCTTCGGAGAGTGGTCCTATTTTTCTCAAAGCAGTAAATTGTGAAGGTGAGTATAAAGATAAATTCTTCATTGCAGTTCTTATGAAGGAAGTTATTCAAGAGGTAGGGCCAGATAAGGTGGTACAAATTATTACTGATAATGCACCTGTTTGTAGAGCTGCTGGTATGCTTATTCAATCACAATTTTCTCACATATTTTGGACTCCATGTGTAGTCCATACATTAAACCTTGCATTGAAAAATATATGCGCAGTAAAAAATACTGAAGGAAATGAAATAGCGTATGAGGAGTGCAAATGGATTACCAAAATTTCTGCAGATGTTACTTTTATTAGAAACTTCATTATGAATCATTCGATGAGGCTTGCAATGTTTAATGAGCATGTGAAGTTAAAATTACTATTCATTGCAGATACTCGTTTTGCTTCCATAGTGGTGATGCTTCGAAGATTTAGGCAAGTCAAATAAGGCCTACAATCATTAGTAATAAGTGATAAATGGTCTCTTTATTTGGTGGGATCAAGTAGACTATATTATTTCTTTCACAGAGCCTATTTATAACATGCTTAGAGTTGCTGACACTGATCGCCCATGTTTACATTTGGTTTATGATATGTGGGACACAATGATAAAAAAAATTTAAAATGTGATATATAGACATGAAGGAAAGAGAAAAGGTGAAAATTCCACATTTTATAATATTGTGCATGTCATTCTTGTTGATCGATGGAACAAAAGCAACACACCTCTACATTGCCTAGCACATACCTTAAATCCAATGTTTTATAGTAATGAATGGCTCCAAGAATCTCCTGGAAGAATTTCCCCTAATATGGATGAAGAAATTCAACAAGGAAGAATTCAATCTTTAAAATGTTTATTTTCAAATAATGTAAAAAGACATTGTGGCAGTAGAGTTTGGAAAATTTTTCTCAATGCAAGGCATTCTTGGAGATACAGATTGTTTAAGCTATCGAGCTACCATGGACCCTCTTTCGCGGTGGATGACATACGGGACTAGCACTCCTTATCTTCAACAATTAGCCATTCGACTATTAAGGCAGCCTTGTTCCTTTTCTTGTTGTGAAAGGAATTGGAATACATACTCTTTCATACATTCTATGAGGAGAAACAAAATTCACCCACAACGAGCTGAGGATTTAGTGTATGTGCATACCAATCTTCGACTCCTGTCTAGAAGAATACCACAATATCAGCAAGGGGGGACAAGAATGTGGGATGTTGGAGGTGATTCATTTGCTTCTGTTGAAGATACAGGTATGTTGGAGGTTGCCCAATTGTCCCTTGATGAACCTGAGCTTGGGACGGTTCTTTTCAATGATGAAAATGATGTTGAACATCAAGAGGCAAGCACTACTGTTTTTTGATCTCATAGTACATAGGAGTACAAGTAAGTTGATATCAACTTTCATGAATACTTATTGCTTACAACTTATATGTATTTTTTTAGAAATTTAATACTTATTACTTTTGATGCTAATTGCTAGGTCTTTCATATTATTTGGTGAAGTAGTCCGATGCGTAAATATCTGATTATATAGTTACGTTTTGGCATAGGTATGTCGAAACTCTCCTGAATGAATATTACAGTTTTTATATTTGATTAGTCCTGTTAAATGCATTTAACTTTTTTATAACTTTTCTATCACATATATTTGATCAATTTATAGTTTCTTTTATTTTTATTAAAATTATAGTAAATAAATAATTTTATTTATTTTACGTGTTCTAGAAGTGTCGTTGGTGGGGACACCACGATCGACCGTCGATTCATTCCTGGCAGAGTTTATCGTCGACGGCTGAGAACTAGCCATGCTGCTTCGATCTGGATTAATTGACTATTAGGACAGATTGGGAAAGATGGATGCTGCGGATCGCTGACTCGATAGATTGGAAATCTCCTATTTATTCTGATTGATTGGAGATTCCAATTTGGGATGATTTTATTTCTCGCATTTATTTTGTATTA
>JAEMOT010001700.1:14570-37097 GCA_019297695.1 Apostasia ramifera | reverse complement strand
TGCCGTCAGGCCAGTCACCATGTCAGTGAGGTTTGCGAGCATCCCTTGGAGTTCTGAAACACGGGTGCCTCTGGAAGAGGAGGCAGATCCGGCACGTCGCCGGGAAGTGGAAGTTGAGGCTCCATCGTCTGGCGCGCGGACAGAGGGTTCTCCTATATGCATACTGCGGGCAGCAGAGTTGGTTTTGCGCGTTCTAGCCACCATCTTTCCAGGTCTCAATGAAAGCACCAGAAGATGTTGACGTAGGAATGTGGGGATCCCAAGAAACACCAAAGAAAGAGAGTTCCGGGAGACGGCGGCGCGCAAAGGGGTGACGAGCCTGTTAATAAAGGCTCAGGGAGAAGATTTAGTCCGAAGCAACCAGAAAAGCACACAGAGATTTAAGGTGGTTCAGGGAGGAAATCCTCTACGTCCACCGGTCGGTCAGCGAAGAAGTTTCACTAATAAGAAAATGATAGCCTTTAAGGCTGTACAATGCTTTGAGAAGAGTTCAAGAAGAAGAAGAAGAAGAAGAAGAAGAATAAGAAGCCAGGTGCTCCTCAACCGGAGTCCTGTTACAATCGAAAAATCCTCTTGACGAGAGAGAGTCTTGCTGCCCGGTCCCCTCACCGGAGAACTGTTCAGTGGTTTTTATAACTATGTGGCGTGTGCAGCTCCACCCTGATTTTCCGGAGAAAAGGTGATGGATGAGCTCTGAGCGCCGCTTGTCTGTCACCGGAGAGGTCCGCTGCTGTACGAGGAGGATGATGGCTTTAAATGCTGGTACCTCCTTTTGGAAAGAGCGCCCGTACGGAGAGCGGCGCGGTTAGGTGAAGTTGATCGTGATAGGCGTTACCTCGTACCCTCGTGCCCGAGGTTATGGAGGTTGACCCTGGATCGTCGTGGACGATGGTTGATTGAATCCTCGTGTCCGAGGTTTGACCTGGGTCAAGGATCCAGCAAAACCTGAAGCTGAGTCAGCAAATCAAATCAATCGAGTACAAACCTGACGGGCGCCACGTGTTCGGCCAGGATGCAGCGCAGGAACCACGCGTTAACAACTACATAAATGAACATATAATATAAAATCAGAGATATACAACTACTAATTAAATCCTCAACCTTGATAGCTTTTATAACATAAAGTATACAAAAAGTTACATTAAAATAGGTCTCACAAGAGTATAAGACAAACAAAATTTTGAGATAGCTAAAAGAAACCTTACCGCTTAAAATATTACAAATTGAGCGGCCTGTTCGACTACAGTTGTTAGCTACAGTGTATTGGAGAGCCGATAAGACTAGAGACGAAGACAATGTGCCGATGATACTGCCGGCGAACAGATGGACTGGATGGGTTTAAATGAGAGAAGAATATTAGGGTAAGAGGAGGGGAGTGGAAGAGAGATATGCCTGAAACAAATGCGGAACAAGGGTGGTGACAATCATAGGCAGTGGATGGGCTGGCTCGCGAGGAGACGACGGCGGCGCGAACTGCGTGATTGAGTCAATCTGCTTTCAAGGTGATTTAGTCTGATCATATACCGGCTGAAAATTGAATTGATAAAAAAAATTTAAGTCAAAACAATAGCTTATTAGTAAGTTGGCTTAAATTGAATAGATTTTAACTCGATATAAAATTCAATTTAATTTTCAATTGATCTTCAATAATCAAGCCAAGTTAATAGCCTTAAAATTGACAGGAGAGTGGTAACAACTAATTGTGTTTAGAGTCTTATTATATTTAAATAGAATGTTTGGTTTAATGTTATTTTGATATTACGTCATATTATTTAGAAAAAATAATTATATGATTTGATGATATCTTTAAATAATTTTTTTAAAAATTATACAATCATCAATCAAAAGATGACATATATCTAGATACTATAATATCTAGATAACATAATATAATATTAAAAGATAACATTGAACTAAACTCCACTTAAACATCAACTTTTATATATTGATTTTTTTTTATGGAAGAACCCAAACCTTCTTGGTTTATATTCCTATTAAATTTAAGGTAATGTTGAACAAATTTAATTTGCAAATCTTTTCAGCTATTTTATTTACCCCTGATTCATAATCTACTAATCATTTCAAAATTTGCCTGCTGTAGTTAAGGAATAGTTAATTGTTGTTTAACAGATTTAACCTGAATACAGTTCTAAGATTAATAACCAAAATTATTAACATATATAATATATATATATATATAGTTATTGCTTTTGGATTTAAAGTTTTTTTTTCTTTAATTTAGGCTTTAAGTTTAGGATTTCGGCTTTAGTGGTAATTAGGATTTAGAGTTAGGGTTTAAATCTGAAATTTAAGATTTTAGATTTAAAGTTCAAAAATATTAAGTATATATATCATCTCTCAAATAAGGAGTTTGATTTGAAATAATTAGAAATTAGGAGTCTTTTTGATATCTTTAAAAATAAAGAGTAAACATCATGATTTATTTTGTACAAAAATTGTTGGATATATTAATTTGATCAAATGTTAGCTAGTGAACAATTTAATCGATAATAACTAATTATCGGTGAAATCAACAGTTTGGTTAATAGTCAAACTCTTCGTATTTGTTTAGCCAATTTAAAATTAATCTGATTAATTTTAAAATAACATGGTACATGCAGTACTACACATAAAATTTAATATAAAAAATTAACTATATTTCATACCACACACAATTTAAAAATAAAAAATTAATTTTATTTTATATCTTTATATATATTAAAATAATAATTAATTTATATTATATCTCAAAATAATAATTTTGTTTCACATTATTTATAATTTTAAATAAAAAAATATTTTCATTCAAATTTAATTTTAATAAAATTAAATTAAATTTTGTAAATAAACATACTAATTTTGAAACACAGTTTCATTATTTTAAGAAAGAAAATAAAAGAAAATTCCATGTAGATAATTTAAGCTACAAAAATTTTAAAGCTTATTATGTATTCACATATGAAAGAAAATTTAGGTTTCATAAAGTTAATATATACCTTAATTACCTTCTATCAAAGTTGTCATAAAAATTTAATTCTTGATATATTATTTTTTTTCAAACTTGCAACGTTGCTATGATTGAGCCCTCTTGTTCTCTTGTGCTAATAAATATTCATAAGCAATTTTATTTGTGGTAAATGGTAATGATATATACACAATAGCTACAACTTGAAAAATGTTTGATAAATAATGAATGAATCTCATAATAGAATTTATTTTTTAAAGAAGTTAGAGTAGAGTGTAATTTAATTGCTGTTTAATTTTTTTATTCTCAGCAATTTACTCTTAATTTCTTAAAGTGTAATGCTGCGTACTATTATAATTATATGTGTAAATTAGAAATTAGGTTTCAATATTTAATACAAGGGAAATAATGATATATCATAACACTTTCTACTTATTTGAGACGTCTTAGATTTATTTAATTTTTTTTGTTTGATTTGGTGATTATATGCTCTCAAGATAGACAAACTTGGTAAATTATAATTAATGATTAAACATGGTATTTCAATTATTTTAAATTTAAATTGCGATGACTCTCTTCTATTTTTAGCAAAAAAAATTTAAAAAATTTTATACTAAGCTCTGCGTTATAAAGCAATTAAATAAGAAATACCATTTAATTTTATTTATGCATTACTTATTCATTCTTAGTTAATTACACTATGCACACTCAAAATATTATAAAATCTTACATACACACATTTAACTTATTTTTATTATAATAAGTAATCATAATTTTTCAATAACCTAACTATAATTAGATTACAAAAAATTTGAGTCATTCATCATAAGAATATTTAAATATATTTTGAATGAAAATCCTAAAATCTTAATGTTTAGTTGGCGGCAAAGGAATGAGACATCCACGATGTGAATTGATTTTAGGACAAATTAACGCTTTAGTGTGGTATTGAGGAAGAGAAAAATATGTACCATTAAGAGTAAAAATATAATTTTAATGATTTACTAACAGAAATTTTTTTTTATAGATTTTGATTAAATTTTAACTCAAGTGTGTGTATGTAAGATTTTATAATATTTTGAGTGTGCATAGCGTAATTAAGTAAGAATGAATAAATAAGACATAAATAAAACTAAATGGTGTGACATGTAGGTAATTATCCCATTAAATAAATATGTGTGGGGAGTGTATTAGAATACAAAATTATTTTTAAATTGCAACTTACAAAATTATATATAACATATATATATATATATAAGAGCTATTATCATTTCATTTTTTATGATATTAAATCTTGCCAATTGAACTGATCTTTTGATTAGAAATGTTCAATATTTGAGATAATAAAATACTATGTATACTATGAATTCAAACGACAATTTCATTAAATGATGTTGAAAAAGTATATACGTACTTTGGACCAAGCATGCATGTGTGATTAAATTCATGAACATGTAAACACACGGAACTGCTGATAAAATTAATATATTGAGCTGTTTGTTTATGAAGTAGTTTTAATTTTAAAGGTAAATTACATTCATGCTCTTGAGATCAAAATTTTATTGTAAATTTATCTTAATTTTTTAAAAATTTTAATTTGGATCTTTGATGTTATGAAAGTGTGGACATATGATCTCAATTAATGCATAATTATTAATTTTTTATTATTATATTATAAAAATATTCTCAATCATGGGTTTTTTAGATTATATATTTGAAATATTAATATATATCTTTTAAATTTTAAATTTTCAGAACGAAAAAAAGTAAGAAATGATAGAAATTAAATTTTAGTTTTTGTTAAATTTTTAAAGAAGGATGAGATAAATGGTTATAATGATTCTCAAAATATGTAAATTAGTCAAACTAATAAAAAAATAATTAAATTTATATTTTTTTTATACAAAGCTAGTGAAATAGGCAAGATCTTAAAAGTGGGATTAAAACTCTTTTACAATCTTAGAGACTGAAATTATATATTTTTAAAAGTTAAAATCAATTTATAATGCCTTACCGAAGGCAATTTGAAAATCCCGTGTTTAAAAGATAATATCTAATGTGATATTTTGATTTTAAAATTATAAAAGATTTGAAATAAAGTTAGTTATATTTACACAATATATAAGTTTGACATAAAATTATTTTTTTATTTTAAAATTTATATAAAAAGTAAAATAAAGTTGAGTATAATATTAGAATTTATGTAGAATTTAAAATATTATTAATTTTATATTAAAGTGTTGCTTATGATTTAATTTATATGGTTGGTTTAACACCAGCTAAATTTAATATGAACAAATCAAACAGGCCACAGATAATATTTAGTTTAATCAATTTTTTTCTATAAAAAATATTTTCTTTTTTTTTAGGCAACCCAATTCTTATTTTTAAATAGGAATAATTACCTACATGCTATACTATTTCGCTTTATTTATGCCTTACCTATCCATTCTTAGTTAATTACGCTATGCATACTCAAAATATTATAAATTCTTACATACACACACATTCACTTGTTTTTATTATAATGAGCAATTATAATTTTCCAATAACCTAACTATAGTTAGGTTACAAAAAATCTGAACCGTTCATCATATTATTTTAAAGATATTTAAATAAATTTTGAGTGAAAATCTTAAAACTTTGATATTTAGGTTGTGGTAAGGAAATGAAACATCCGCGATGTGAATTGATTTTAGGACAGATCAGCGCTTTAGTGTGATATCGAGGAAGAAAAAAAATATGTACTATTAAGAGTAAAAATATAATTTTAATAATTTACTAATGAAATATATTTTTTTTCAAATAGATTTTGACTAAATTTTAATTTAAGTGTGTGTATGTAAGATTTTATAATATTTTGAGTGTGCATAGCATAATTAACTAAAAATAGATAAATAATGCATAAATAAAATGAAATGATGTGGCATTCAAGTAATTATTCCTTTTAAATATTACTATCCGGCCAATCAAATTTTTTGTTGAAAATTTGGGTCATAGGGAAAGGAAAGGATAATATTATTTAAATGAGAATTAGCGAATGAGGAAGAGTTAAGAAGAGAATTAGGGTAATTATTGGCGACAAATTAAATCAAATTAGCTGCAAAAAGAAAATTTATATAGAAACACAATTAAATTCTGCTCACGCAATTAATTGTTCAAGTGTTAATTAAAAAAATTAAAACTTAGAATATTTAATAAATTTTAGTTATTCTTGACAAAAATAATTAATATTTTCAATTTTAAAGACAATATTTTTTAATTTACTTTTGTGATCTGTTACATTTAAAGGGTTATTTTAAAGATAAATCGATGTAATTATTTTTCAAAAATTAAAAAATATAACTGTAGATATTTTTTTTATGTAGATGTAAATATTCATTTTTAGAAGTTAAATACGTAATATGCATATTGCTGGAAGGCATATATCGCATAAAATATGCAAAGCAGAACTTTATTGGAAGCACCATGCATGGGATGCATGGTGCGCACGCATGTAACTGAAAGGATTCAGTGTGCTTGCTTTATGACTTCTTCTGGCCAATCATCTTATTGGCTTGACATTTTAGCAATTTGGCATGGACCAGGCCGAGCTAGTTACTATCAAGCTTGAAAAGGATGGGCACAGGTCTACAATTATGAAAATAATGATAATTTATAGCCAAATTTGTTTAATCTCGCTTGTTTTTAGTGGGTCAGACGTGAGGTCAAACACCCGCTAGCTAGAAGAACTTAGGGTCTGCATATGAAATCTCATGACTCGTGAGTTGTGATTAGGTAGGGCAGTGTTAACAGAAGTTGGAGGTCCTGAAGAGATGGGAAGTAGATCTTGTCTGGAAGATTCGAGTTGTGACAGTGTGCTCTTCAACTCTTGCAAAAGAAGAGAGAAAAAGAGCAAGAAAAGTAGTTAAGAAAAAACAGAGAGTGTTTATATGGTTTGAAGAGATGAGATTATATCCATTGGCTAAGCCAAGATGAAAGAAAACCCACTAGATCAGATGACCAGAGTGATCATTACAGATAATTACAAAACTATTCTTGCTCAGTGCAAGTAAAAGAGAAAAGGAAGAATGAAAAAGATCTGTTTTGATTGTTGGATGGCTTCTTGCTAAAGAGTTAGCTTCCGAATAGTTCCTCAACATAGAGAGAAAGTCTTCCAACTTATAAGCTGGGGGGGGATGTCGTGTTGTTAGATCATATGCTTGTAGGTCTAAGGGCGGCAACGTCTGTCCGGTGATCTATATATATCAAGAATCTATTGAAGATCAGTGGTGATCGCCAAATTTTCTTTGTTAGAAAAGAGGAAACAATCGAAATTAAAAAATGAATTAAACTCAAATGACTAAAATTAAATGTGGATTGCTGGTAGGCTTTGAGCTTCTTATCGGAGGCACAGATAGTTGTGATTTTACTACCCTTTGTATCAACCTAACTTATACAATCAAAATATGTATTGTAAAGCTATGTAGTCCCAACTTAGTGTTATTCACTTCTCTTCATTTGATGAAATATAATGGATGAAACCGTCATAGGCAGTACCAGTATGTCAAGGCTACTCTTTGTGGTCTCTTGGTTGATGGAGAGATTAGGGGAACATTAATGAGGATGCCAAATCTCAAAAAGATATATGCGATAACCCATAAGTAAATTTCATCGGTTAATTTCATGGCTTAGTAGAACATGATAGGAATTCTAGGTCTATACGATAACATGCTTCAAGCTGCATCGACATGTTTTAAAAGAAATATCTCATGAAGCCAAAGTAGATAATACGTATAGTTTGACGGCCAATTTAAGTTAATTATATATTTAGCACTCATAATTTAATAATTTCTTCGTAATACATCTGTACCGAGCCAACTTATTTATTGTATTTAATTTATGGTGGGGTGGACTTTATTGGAGTAGAAAAAACCCTCCTTTTATATAATTAGATGAGACGGGTCGGGGTTGCAGGTTTACCATTAGAGTACTAATGAATTGGAATAAGTTTTTTGTTTAAATTTGATATTGATATTGTTAGAACCTTCTCTAACACCCCTTGCCGAACAGCAGCTCAACAATAACTCCTTGTCGAACAGCATCTTAAAGATATATCACCAGATCGTACCCTCTGTACTACTATATCAACTCAGCATTTTAGGTGGCATGTGAATTCATTGCCTAATCGTCCTTTGCAGGAATAGGTGCCAGACAGATCATACCTATTATATTCTCTTATCTCCAAGCTATAAATAAGGGGGAGGAGGAGAAGCTATGGGACATTCTCTCTCTGAGGACCCCTCTCTCCAACTCGCTCTCTGGCTGAGCTGCTCCTCTCTCTCTCTTGTACTCATTTGGTCTTCATTTAGAGATCAAGCTTTGTAAGAGAAGGGATTCGATCAGTGGATTTAAATCGCCTAGATGGCGTTGTGATTTTTCCCCCGGATACTCGGGTTTCTACGTAAAAATTATCTTCTCATTTCATTCTATTTTAGCATATTTTTTGCATCAACAATTAGGGGGGGGAGGGGACATAATAGGTACGGTCTATCACATCTGATACCTATTCCTGCAAAGGACGATTAGGCAGTGGACTCTCATGCCACCTTAAATGTTGAGTTGATATAGTAGTACATAGGGTACGATCTGGTGATATCTCTTTAAGACGCTGTTTGACAAGGGGTTGCTGTTGAGCTGCTATTCGACTTGAGTTGTTGTTCGGCAAGGGGTGTTAGAGAAGATTCTAACAGATATAAAACATATATTTAATTTGCGTATAATTAACTAGACAGGTTGGAAGTTTGATGATTGTGTGCTTTTGATGGTCATTTCTATGAATAAGCTGCGAGTTAATGAGGATAGTTACCGTCATATCTTTTTCGTTTTGGGGCTGACGATCTTCTAAGCAAGCCAACTCGAGTTTTCTCGATCCACAAGCTTTCGATGGGACCTGCGAAAGCAATGCTTCTTTGACTCCAGGCATGTATGATGAGGACTTACATTAATTGTTTTGGGCTCAGGATTGGGCAAACAGTATGTTATCTAAAAGTTGTACTCATCTTATTAGGCCGATTTAGACTCGAATTGATGTGTTATAAATTAATCATACAGATTTAGCCGTTTTTGGAGGAGTCCTGAAAATTTTTGGCTCGCTGAAAATTAGCAAAGATTAATTCTTCGTGATTTGATCAAATTTTATATAAAATTCAGTTTTAATATTGAATCAGACTGACTGGCTTGTCCATTCACAGTTAGACTAATTGGATCGAATAATTTGGTTTGACTCTTACAACACTGCTGAACTCGGAGTAGAAAATATATGGTAAGTCAAATAAATCATTTAATTGATTTTCCAATGATTTTTGGAAAATCTATTAACATTAATGTACTTAAAATAACGTGACTAATAAATTTTAAATATGATTACGTAATTTTGATATATTTTTTAAAAATAGTTCATTTATAGTTTTTTAATGACTAGGCCTGTCAACGGATCGAATTCGGGTCGGATTGACTCCGACCCGGATCTAAATCCATATATGCCGGATTGGGTTATACATTTGATCGGGTCTTGGTCGATTCATATCCTCTCGATCGGAAATCGAATCGGTTCGGAACTCTGGTTTTCGGATTTAATCCATTTACAATAAAAATAGTTATTTTTAAGTAATTTTCATAATCAAATTTAAAACAATGTTAAATTTATTGGAAATAAAATAAGAGAAGAATATTATATTTTTATGAGTTAATTAAATATTTTAATATAAAAATCAGTATTTGTAATATATATATATATTGTGAAATATAAACTGATCATTATAAACTATAATCTATTAATATAATTTGTGAGAATTTTTTATTAATTAATTACAGTGACTCTTTATTTGAGCCTTAAAAAAAAAGATTATTAGCCACAATGTATCCCTGTATGATCTACAAATTAGATTACATAAACGGATCAGATTTTAAATGGATCGGGTCAATGGTGATCCATATCCAATCAATTTATTTGTAAATAGATCGGGTCAGTAAACGGGGCGGAATGACGGGTCAAAAAAAATTTATTTGGGGGTTTAATCGGATCGGAATTCGGATCGGATCGGATCGGATCATAATCCGATCCATTGACAGATCTATTAATGAGGTGATGCAACTTAAATATTTAGATTAATTTGTAATACATATTAAGTTTCTATAAACAATGTTATTTTTCCTCCCTCAAACTCAAAATAAAATTGATTTTGCAAAAAATATTATTGCAATTAAGGGGCCGTTTGGTTCAGTGTTATCTCAATGTCAATGTTATTTAGATGTTATGTTATCTAAATGTCATTGTCATTCATCAATGGATATTTGTTTGGTTCAATGTTATGATATTAGAAAATATCAATATTATTCAAATTATTTTTATTTAGTTGGAAGTTATTAACATTATAATGACAAATTGATGGTGTTATTTTGAGATGTCACCCAATTTGGGGTGACATCTAGCTAGATGTCAATGTATAATGATATTTTTGTAATTAATTATAATATTATTTAAATATATATCATTAAACCAAACAATTACTTTCTAAAGATAACATAACATAACATTGAGACAATACTGAACCAAACGCCCCCTAAGTAGAAGATCTATAAGTTTTATAACCCTGAGTATGAATAACATAACTTCATCGGTTTAACTAATTTATATGTAAATAAGAGTTTTTTTTATACTTTCATGCATTTTTTTTTTAGAATTATATTCTCAATAAAATATTCTTTATTATTTTCATGAGTTATCTTGCAATAAAAGTAATTATTGCTTGTAACATCTTCTCCATTTCTTCTTTTATAATCCAAACTTTAAAAAAAGAGATATTATTATATAAAATGATAAAAATTTATTTCTAAAATGATTTGTTTTTATCAGATTAGTCATAAAATCTTTTAACTAATAGTTAATATAACCAATATAATTCTAAGGAGGCGTTTGGTTTAATGTTATCTTGACATTATAATATGTTATTTAGAGAAATAATTGTTTGGTTTAATGATATCTATAAATAATTTTATATAAAATTATAAAATTATTAGTCAAAAGATGACATCTAGTTGTCATGACATCAAAATTACATAATATAACACCAAGATAACAACGAACCAAACGCCCCCTAAATAAAAATAAAATAAAAGTTTTTTTCAAAAATTTTTAAGGTAAATGTATTTATTGATAATTACGTATAGACATCTTATATAATTTCTAAAATATTTAGGGGGCATTTGGTTCAATGTTATCTTGATGTTATGTTATGTTATCTAGAGAAAGCAATTGTTTGGTTTAATGACATCTACAAATAATCTTCTATTAGATTATAAAATTATTAGTCAAAAGATGACATCTAAATGTTATGACATCTAAATTACATAACATAACACCAAAATAACAACGAACCAAACGCCCCCTTAATGACATTTATTCAATAAAATTTAGGTTTTAGTAGAAAATTCTACAAAAATTCGTTTTACAATTGGTTTGGCTACCAAAAGTGAAAAGCCATAATTGGGAATATATAAATGGGCTTTGTAGTTGGGCTTGGATTACACTATGGGCCTATAATTATTAGGAGTTTATTGAAATTTGGGAAATTATAATTTTGTGGCTTCAGCTTGTACTAAAAATTAGCATGGGCAAAACATTAAAAAAAAAAAACCATGGGAAAAAAAATGTGAAAAAATAAAAATAAAAAAATTCTTATCCAAGCATAAAAAACTAGCATGGGGAAATTATGATTTATTCACTGTATTTTCATTAAGATCATGGCATAAATCATGTGTTATTTTAACAATTGTTTAACTAAGTTTTATGTCGACATATGAAAATTTTTGAATTATTTTTTGATGAGTTAAATAAATTAAATAAATTTTTATGTATATACCATAAAAAGTTTACTATATTACACTATTTCATAAAAAATAATTATTAAAAGTATAAATTTCGAAGAAAAAATGTAATGTAATATATCAAAATTTACATAATATTAATACAAATATCCCCCAAATTGAATGCGAAATTAATTTTTCATTAAGGTAGATGCATGTGATCTCCCTTAAATTAGCTCATTAACATTTTATAATTTTCAAATGTATCATAATAATTAATATTTGGTGGAGATAATTGTATTATGATCGACACAATATACAATTGACATGTGAGGGTAAATGTATCTTAAATTATGTAAAGTTAGTTTTCTAAAAAACAATTATTCTAAAAAAAAATTTAAAATCAAAATTTCTTGCACAATTATTTTATTAAATTCAATATTTTAGTTTTCAGTTACATAAAAAAATATTTCTTCTTATTAAGTGGCTATGCTAATTACAATCTTATTTATTTATTTTGAGTATGTTAAAGCTTAGATCGATCTAAAATTGTGGCTTGTATCTCAATTTATCGAATAGAAGAGCTGGAGAGTGCTTTATTGTAGGTTACGAAGCGCGCTCAAAGTGAGCATAGGGAGCCTCCAATGTCGCCCTCAGCACTGATGAGAGATGTATTGGGAAAAATATTGTTCGAGATAAAGAGAGGAGGAGAAGATCTTGGGAGCAACTCTAAGATTCTGAAGATAGTAAAGTCTCTGAAGAGCAAGGAATAAGGGTAATAATATAATTTTTATTTTTATTTTTTAAGACTGTGTTGTATTATATTTAGGATGTGAAATAAAATTATTTTTTTAGATTAAAATTTATATAAATATAAAATTAAATTAAATTGTAATATTTAAATTTATTTGTAATATAAATAATTATAAAACATTAATTAAAATAGTTTGGGAGTTTGGTGCGAGCTTTGGGGCTAAGCCCTGGGACAGAAACTGATAATCTCCTGCCACCGGATTATCTCCGTCTTGGTGCTCCAGCGCAGTGCGAGAGCAGCCATTTGCAACAGCTCCGATCTCTGTAATGGTGGTCTGTCACTCTTTCCTTCTATTTGAGCTATCTACTCTCGTCAAGGCCAATCTTCTTCCCAAAATTTCTTCTAAATCTCCTGAACCCATTGCATCCCTTTCATTTCTCGACAGCAACCCAAACATTCTCCGTTGCACTCTTCTTCACAAGGCTTCAGGTACGCCATAGTTTTTTTGTTATTAGGTTTTGAGTGATTTGTTAACATTCCTCACTGAATCGAACGCTAGTTTCGATTCTCTTTCTGAACTGGCAAATGGGGGTTAAGGTAGCCTGCATTAATGACTCTGGCTGGTGGATTCGAAGTGCATTTATCTTGTTAGTGTCTGACTGAGATTCGCAAAGTTTGTTGCAGTTGAGGGTGTGGAGTTCGTCGTCGAGTTGGCTCGTTCCAACTGGAGATTATTGTTCAAGGACTCTAGGATTCTCTATTTCTGCTCGGCACGGGTGTTCAATCATCTCGCCCCTAGATAATGAAAGATTTCTGTAGTGTCAACTGAATTTCTCTGTTTGCGTTTGAACGTTTCTTCTTCAACACCATTTGATATGATCCTAGAACGAAAAAATCGGACTTTTCTGTATAATACAGGTAAAATTTAGTTTGAACGTAATTTAAAAAATTATTATTTTTATTCTAGTAAGCATTTCATGGTTACTTTTCGTGTTTTAGATGTGCACAAAGAGCAAGGTTTACTGCATTGTCTAGGTTTCCACATACTGACTCTGTTTAACGTTTCTGATTTATCACCATTGACTAATAGTGAGAATGCTTCTTAGATTAAGACTGAACACCAACTCCTTTTTTATGATCTTCCCACTTCAGTACCACTAGCCATCGAGAAATTATTCGGTTCGGCAAGCAAAACACGTCAGCTATTCATGAAACAACGGCATCACGCCGCATGCTGCTGTTAGCATGGCAAGATAGTCCAGTTGTCTACTCTGCCGCTTGCTGTTGAGTGCGGGGTTCACCAGCAACATGCGACACGTCGCCATTCACTTACGAATGACTGACATGTTCTGCATGATGAACCCAATAATTTCTCCTATCTATCACACATCTTTAGATTTTCCATCTCCTAAAGGTCTGTTTGGTTGGAGAAAAAAAGACAATTTGAAAAATATGTATAATGTAAAATAAAGTGAATTAGTTATATTAAAAGTTATGTTGGATGTGAAATAAAGTGATAGTTTAATGTTGGAGCTTATGTAATATGAAATATAAAATATAATTTTGTTTTTAAAAAAATAAAATAAGTTTTTTAGTTGAGAGAATAACCAAACTGGGCCTAAGAGATATATCATGTCCAATTCCTTGTAAATTTTCTTTTTGGCAAGTCCTTGTTATTTTCTTGCTTTTATTATGTGATGTATCTGCTTTAATATTTCCATTGATAGGAGTGTAAAAGTTTGTTCAGTTGAAGACCTTTGGGGTTTTTAGTATAGTCAATGCAGCTACTATGAACTATCATTAATGTGAATTGGTTGCGTTTTTTTTTGAAGTAGTTTTGAGAAGTATGAATTTAAAATTAGCATATAGTCCTTCTTTCATTAATATTTTGAAACCAGTGCTAAACGTAGTTAGGCAATTTAAATGAAGATTACAGAAGTTAGATTATCTAACTATAAATGATGTGTGTCGTGTGTGCACATAACTTGAAGTGGTTTGTTTTGTGCTTTGCATGCCATATAAAAGAGTGGTTTGTTTGTAATTATTGAGTAAGCAATGGTTTACCTTCGATTTGTATTAATGACTTCCTATTTTTTAATGCCAATTGTTGGCTTAAAGATTGAGCATTCTACTTTATCCTGGTTGATTTTCATAATTTCTTCTATTTTGACTATTAACTTCATATTATAGAAAGAAATTTTTAAGTTAGTTCTCGGTTTCGACCATCAGTACCTAATAACTAACTTGGATTCATTATATCGAAAAAAAGATTCAAGTTATATTTATAATGCAAATATCTATTTTAATAATAAATAGTAAATACTATTCATATAAATCCATTTTCAGTTATAACTTGCTGCTTTATCATATATGCAATGCTATTCCTCTATTTAGGCTAATTTTTTATATGTTAAATTTTCTTATATTTCTTTTAGAAACTATTTGGTGGGGACACCACGATCGACCGTCGATTCATTCCTGGCAGAGTTGATCGTCGACGGCCGAGATCTAGCCATGCTGCTTCGATCTGGATTGATTGACTATTAGGACAGATTGGGAAAGATGGATGCTGCGGATCGCTGACTCGATGGATTGGAAATCTCCTATTCATTCTGATTGATTGGAGATTTCATTTTTGGGATGATTTTATTTCTCGCATTTATTTTGTATTAGTTGTTTCTATTTCAGTGATTATTATTTTAGGCATGTTATCTAGTGTTTCCTCGTTTGTGTGAGGAATTTATTACATCATACATTTTTCTTTTTTTGAGTCAGTCTGTATGGAGGCCTATATAAACGCCTCCCTGTTACTCTTATTTTCGGAATGCTGAATAAATTTGAGTTGATTTGTTTTTCCCTTGGGGATTATTTGATTCTGGAATGAATCGATATCCTCAATCCTGTTCCCTGTTTCTGATTTATTGAAAACCGAATTGCGCCCTAATCTGAATTGGTAATTTCTCAATTACCTTCGATCTAATTTATTTAAGATTTTAAAAGTAATTGGTTTTTGCGGGCTTAATTAATTTCTCAGTCATCACAAAATTATTCTCTGATATTTAGCATTATTTTATGAATAATATGCTTTGTCATATTGCTGATCTCTAAACTGCATTATCATTCACCTGTCCCGCATCACTATTGCTATTATATAGTTCTTTATGTATTATGAATATTGGAGTAAGGATTTGACCCAACCCAATTATTATTCGGTGTTTAGATACTCTTATCTGGAGTTAGTTCCAATGAATTTAGATCGATTCCTAGATCCAGCAAGAACCAGTATGAATCGACCTGGTTTTCACCCTTGGGTTTTTCCTACCAGCATTGACACCTCTTGACATATCCTTCACATGAGGGCTTGAGATGCTTTAAATTGTTGATGATAGTGGTTGAGGTGAGTGGAGGGTGCTAGAATTGAGAAATTGAAGAGATTTGACTGGGGCAGCTTGGAGGAAAAAGGAAAAGATATTTTTTTTCTCTTTTGTTACCTCCAAAGAGTCATGCTATATATACCTAATATCTGATCATAACCAATCATGATTTAAGGATTTAGAATACTGAATTATTCAATGGATTAACTGTTAATCCATAAAAAATAATCTAGTAAATTAAATATCTAAACTAAGTGGTTAGTTATTTGGGCTTCATATCATTTTTCTTCTCCAAAGCATAACTAGTGTTTCTAATTTTTTCAACTAATATTGTACTTAATCTCATTTATCATAATCTGCATATTAGAGTAGCACTGAAATCATTATTACAAAGGAATTTGGAAACAAGAAACAAAAGCAAAAGTATTACATAATTTACATATCAAATATCCCTAGAGTAAATAGGAAAAAACCCAAATAAATAAAATAAAACTAATTATCCCAAATTTATTTTTAATCTTCAATTATATCACAAAAATAGCTCTAAATCTTGAATTGATGGCAAAATCTTCATTAAAATCATTCTTAAGTATAGACTATCTCTAATCAAGCAAATCAATCTAAAATAGTGGAGATGTCAATCTAGATTAATGCACTACAAACTCATCTCCATCGTTGATGGTGAAACATATTGAACATGAATAATACGCCGATATGATGTCAACATGAGAGGCAATTTTACCTTTGCATGCAATAGTACAAACTAAGTGTAGAATCTCGAGCTTTCAATAAGGTTCTAGAACCAAATCAAAAATCAAATTAGTTAAATTAACTGTTTATGATCTAACCTGTTCAGGACCTATTACATCATAAATAATAAAGAATATCACAATATTTTTTTGAAATTAAGGAAATTATTTTAAATAAATAGAATAATAAATCAAAAATTTCAAAATAAAAACTATTTATTCAAATATTAACTAATATACTAGAGATCACTTACCCGAACATTAAGATTTTTACCCAATGATGGCATGATGGACAGTTTGATTTTTAGGTCTTATCTATCAACTAACCTAAAAACTTAAACTTATAGGTCCTGTTTGGCGCGAGGATCAAAATCAGGACCAAAATGATACTAGTTCAAAAAACAGCAACAATAATAATAAATAAATATTTTTAATCATTCTACACAAATTCTAATATAAAAAATATTATTTCACTTCACATATTCAGTAATTTTCAATAAAAATATCAATTGGAGATGATTGTTTTTTTGTTTGGAAATTGGAGATCGTTGTTTTCCTAGATATACATTGTATTAAAGTGATTTGTTAATTCATTTAAGCACATAACAAGATCAGCAATCAAATTTATTACTTATAAAATTTGTGTGAACAATGGTTAGGCAACAAACTTTATAACTAATAATTTCTTAAGCAGCCATAATTAATAGAGGAAATAGTAGTTCTATTTATTGTGCCTTTGAACAATTAGTATGCAACAAACTTTTATATTAGCGGCTCGCAACTGCATATCAGCTTAAAAATCATAGATTATGACCCAAACATATTTTATATTCTTGCACGCTACTTTAAGCGTAAATTAATTTGTTTGTTGCATAGATTTCATTTAGCGTTACTTTTTTTTTCCAGCTTTATGCTAGAGATAATTAGAGGTGACTAGGGTTTGAACTTCAACCTTATGCTAGGGATAGTTGGAGGTCACTAGGGTTGGAACTTGAATCGCTGGCTCTGATATCATGTTAAATCTTTAGTTTTCAGGTGATTCGAAAGCTTAAGCTGGATTATTTTACGTAGTCATTTGTCACAATTGGCATAGAACATTGTCGTTTGTCACAATTGACACAGGTCATGGAATTTGAACCTTTTTCTTTGATACTTAAACAAGATTTGGAAGATTGAAATATCATGGTGGAATTTTCTTCTTGGCAGTTTGTATATGATTTAAGGTACAAATAAAACTAATCAAGAAACTCAACCAGCTTCACAATTTTATTTGCTCAAGAATTTTAAGAACTTCACCATCAATTGCATGCTCTTCCTTCTTATCTTCTATTACTTCTTTCACCTGTAATGTAATACAACGTTGGAATATCATTGTAAAGAAGAGATGGAAATATACCAAACTAAGGTAACATAAAAATATAGGAAACATTGCATGTAGCAATGCATGTTTTAGTGAATGTTAATCTTAGCTTACTGGACAAAATCGTGATTTCAAGGCGGTATTAATTTTTATGTACTAGAAGAAATTGCACCGTTCTTCTAAAAATCTCCAGAGAGAATACAAAAGTTTACACCTTCCCTCACTTTAAACTCTAAAATAGTTTCCTGATTGGATGGACAAAACTCGTAACAAAATGGGAATAAGAATATAGGCGTTCAGTTTTCGCTGCATTAGACTGTATGTTCAAACATATCGGATGATATGATTTTCTTTGTCATCCGTTCGCCAATGTACTATTCGTCCATTCCAACGAATAAGTAGTTTATTTACTGAACTGACAGTCTTTTGCGGAGTTTTTTCTACTTGTCCAACCATTTGCCACACTCCATAATTTTGATAATTATTAAAACAAGAAAAATAAAACTTCACTTTTTTGGCGTGTGATAATTGAAAACTAATGGAAAATGCTCAAAAAGACCTGTGTGAAATATTTAAGTCGATCTCAAGGTTCAGTTTGAAAGTTTTAGTGAGACTTAAGAACACAAAATCGAGAATTTCAAATTTGTGGATGTGCGTAACACTACCTCATAACCTTGAATACCCCAATGATATTAAAATAAAAAGAATTGCGTGTAGCACAGCATGTTCTAATAAATGTTAATCATAGTTATTATCAAAAAAAAAAAAATGTTAATCACAGTTTCCAAGGTCTTAGAAAATATTGCCATTGTTTGAAAAATTGAACTGGAAATCCCTGGGGAGAAGTCGTGATTAGAGAGCAGTATTTATGGCTAAAAGAGCTACCCATGTGATCACAAGCTTTGTGCCTTCCTCGATGAATGATTCGTGTGTTGGTCTTTTCCCCGTAAGAAGCTCAAGCAAAACAACACCAAAGCTATAGACGTCTCCCTTTCTTGTTGCTTTTCCAGTGTCAAAATACTCTGTAGTTTCGAAAAATACGTATTTCATTCTGAACAGAGCATGTGATCAATATGTATGTTATTCCTCATTATAAAACATATTCTCCTAACCTGGGGCTAAGTAACCAAAAGTTCCTGCTACCATTGTTGAAACGTGTGTATGATCTGGCTCCATAAGTGTTGCCAATCCAAAATCTGAGATCCTGGCATCCATGTTTTGATCCAGGAGTATGTTGCTTGATTTAATGTCCCTGTGGATTATGTGAGGAATGCAGTCATGGTGAAGGTATGATAAACCTCGTGCCGCACCTACTGCAATTCTGTACCTCGAGAGCCAATTTAGAGAATTTTCTTCAGCTGACTTCTCTGCAACGAATCAAACCCATGAGAACTTTGAAATTTATTTAAAGTAGAAGATGAATTGTGTTAGTAGTTACTGTGAAGTCGGTTCTCCAGACTTCCGTTTGGCATCAACTCATAGATCAGAAAATTGAACTGCTGTGCAACATAGTATCCATGTAGGGGAACAATGTTCCTGTGCTTTATGTCTCCCATGGCTTTAAGCTCTCTCTCAAACCCAAGATCATTATTCGTATTCCCCCTATTGAGCCTCTTCACTGCGAAGGCAGCCTTCTCGTTTACAACCACTTTGTAGACAGTTCCGTAGCCTCCAGAACCAATGATCTCCTTGTTCGTCAGCTTCATCGTCTTCTTCAAGAATGCATTTGGACTGACACCGCGTGTAGTCGGTGACTGAAACATTACAATCCTGCCACCTGTTTACACAACTTCAACGCCCAGATCTCCAGTCTCTTGGATGAATTAGAGAACAGGATTGAAACTAACCTGACAATTCATCTTCACGGATGATTCTACCTTTTTTCGCCACCAATCTTTTGTAGCAGAGAAGGGCGACAACGATCTTTGATATTACGAAAGCGATGCAGCAAACTGTGATGTAGAAGACCAGAGGCAGCGATGAATGGCTCATATTTGTGCCTTCTGTAATTACTAATCAAGTTCTGTAATCTACATTCATGCAGGTTTGCGGATGAAATGAAAGCTTGAAGGCCAAGATGGGATGTAGATTCAGCTAGGAGATGTTTAGTGGAGCAAAAGTCTTTATTCAGAAAACGGAAGCCTATAAAGTGGGGCACTTGTCAGCTCATGAGTCATATTAGGTGTAAAAGGGCAATAAAGAAGGGCCAGCATAGCCATGTGAGAATTGAACTTGCTTCTTGCTCTTAGTATAACTGATGAGCTGGATGCTTGCTTATAATTATCATCTTTGATTCTTCATGTTCAACCTAATTCATAATCTAAAAAAAAGAAAAAAAAAATCAACCTAATTCAATGTTGTTTGATGTTGGAGTGTGCAAAGAGAATTGTTTCAAGCTAGATTAATAACAATTTTTTGTATTACTGTATTTTTTACTCGTCGACTAAGATTTTTTAGTTAGAAGATGTACTTAATTTCCCCAACTTATAATTCCCCTCATAGTTTGGTGCTCAATATTAAATTTATACTTATTTTATAGACATCTAGCGTTTGGTTCGAGCTTTTTTTTAGACATGAAAAAAAATTATTTTATTCTTTAAGTTTAATGAGAGAGAAATTTATTTTACTGTTAGAAAGTGTGTAAAATATGAAATTTTTTTAATTTTAATATTCGTATTTCTATTAGATGTGAAATAAAGTGATTTTTATAGTTGAAATTTGTGTTAGGCAAAAATCTCACCTCGAACCAAACGAGGCCCTAAGATCTGTTTGTTTAACCTGTATAAATAATTATGTCATATCACTTATAAAATTTAATATTAAAAAGTAATTATATTTAAATATTTTTATTTAAATTTAATTTTTTTAAGCAAATAGCCCCTAAGCATGATAATTATGGTTGAAGCTCAAAATTAAATTAAATTTAATATTGTTAGAATTTTAAATTAGCTTGACATTGACCTGATAATTTGTTATCAATTTAATAGTATGTGCTTTGTTCAAAAAGATTATCTTAACTTGAAAATCAATTAATTCTTCAACAATTTGATTTAAATTTGAATTGAATAGAAAAACTGTGAATTTAACTCAACTTGACAAAAATAACTTATATAAATAAAAATAATAATTTTTTAACATGTTTTTAAAACAAAATTAAAAGCAGTAGGGTTTGTAGCAATTACTTTCTTTGCTGCTCATTATAGTGATATAGGTAGGGTGAGAGGTTGGCTCAAAGATAAATAATTATTCAAAATTGCTTGAATTAAACTCGGCTTAAGTATTTTAAGCTGAGCCATAAGCCATCACTCGGCTTAATTTCTACTTTTAATTATTTATTATAATTATTTATTACTATATAAAAGTATGAATTGGTTGTAATCAGAACATCTATTAAGTGACCTTGAATTTAAAATCATAATATAGGCAATTTTTATAAAAAAAACAATTCTTGAAAGGCATGAGATGACTGATTAAACAAGCATGCTAGCTCGAATTTGAATTGAATTATGACGAACTAAGCATGAGCTGTGCTAAACTCGGCTCAAACTTGGATCGTCCTCACCCCTAGATGCAAGAATAAGGTGTAGCTTTCTTAGATTTATATTAATTCTATTTTTTATTCAATTTAATATTTAAATAAAAAATTTTATTTCACAGTATTCTGTCAACAACAACATCTAATTTTTAGGTTCAATTACATACACGTCACTATTTTCTTTATTAGATCTTATTTCGTTGTAGGTTACAATAATCATAACTAGAAAGTTATCAACAAATATTTCGAATCTAACATAACTTCTCAATAATGCTAGACCACTATGTACCATTTTTTTATTTCTTACAGTGGATTTTTTGTTGAATTTTTCTTAATAATTACTTTATATAGAGCATATAAATCCATATATTTGATCCTTAGTTAATTTAAAATTGAAATTCAAATTAAAATTATAATTATAATTTTGTTGTTCTTCACAAATTCATAATCGCTTCTTTAAAATCAGCTGCAATTTTTGCTTCAATTCATTCACGTTTTTGTATCATATAATATGTATTACTTTATTTACGTTTATATACAAAGTTCAAAAAAACTGAATACAACGTAAAATAATGTCTATATAAAATTAAAAATATTTTTGATTTTACATAGACCTTGATTATTTTATATTCAGTTTCATAAATTTTATATATGAATATAAATCGAGCAAAAAAAATTATACAATAAAATATTTTATAGAAATATAAAAAATGATGCGAAACAGAAGAAAATAATGTGATAATATTTTCTCGCAGTTACATGTGTGATGCTGCATGCGGGTATGCCTTCTTGAGCGGCACTATTATATTGGGCGCCTAAATGATATAATATCAAATAATATAGTGCAATAAAGTAATAATTATATTACTGTTGGATTTATGGTTGTATCAATCAAATCAATTGAATCATTAAATATATATTTTTAAAATTCAATATATATATA